>JBBPFQ010261739.1:0-29509 GCA_037974815.1 Kaempferia elegans | reverse complement strand
TTGTTTGTATTGATTCCTGGGTGTGGGCTTACTTTCCTGTAAGGAAGGAAGAGGAAGAAAGGAAATTCATTCGGACTAGGTCAACTAAGACTAAGAGAAAGAGAGCCCGCTCTTTTGGATCATCTCTCGCCTAAGAGAAAGACAGCCCGCTTTTGGATCATCTCTCGCAGATGTCAATCCTCCCCCTGAGACCAGTCGAAAGGAAAGGATGCTCTTTCTATTAAGAATGCATCTTCTAAGCCCTAGTCAATCCTCAGAACTCCAAAGGGCAGAGCAGCAGAGCTTCATTTAAGTAAAGTAATTCCCTCTGCCTTTCCTTATCTTATTTATTAAGGATCTTTTTGATTATACTCCGCGATGCGAATCCAAAAGCAAGCGTAAACCATTTTCCTTGCTTTATCAACGCGAGAAGTTTAGGAGAGAGACTCCCCTCTTAGCAACTCACTGACTTCCCCTTCTTTCTTTTGGCCGGGCACGCCCTATGATTTCAGATCTTCCTTTCTGCGACTCGGAACTCCCCGTGCATCACACTCTCCTCGCTAGTTGGGTCAGTCTATCGGAAAGGGATTCCGGTCGTCGAGCACGAAGAAGAGATTCTTTCAATTATAGATGAGATCCGATCGGCCCCTATAGGAATGAACTGCAAAGGCTTGTTCGATTAGTGAGATTGCGCTGATGCAAGTCGGACACTTAGATTAGATGGTATGCAAAGTTTTTTTTTAGTAGGCAAAAGGAAAGGGGCGGAGAGCTGAATGAAAGGAAGGGGCGGAGCGGTAAGGAGCGTACAGTGCGCGTCACTTCGTACCTCGTCCCTCGCCTCTCAAGCTTGGGTAGAAGTGAAAGAGCAAGGAACGAGTGCAACGACGTCACAAAGGGGACTCCTAGACAGCTAGGGACGGACTGGAGAACTGGAACTACGAGACGTTATCCTTTGAAGTTGTGAATCCCTTTCTTTCATTCATATGAACTGCTTTGGGCTTCTTCTAGTGGGGAGGATGTGGTGTGCTGTCAATCGAGGCAGGAGCGAATGTAATGACGCCTTTCCTTTCTGCATGTCTTATGACTCTCTCTCCACCGGTCGCAAGGATTGGATTTAGATATTATGGCTGTCGGCGGATGGCGATGAAGAGCTGGGAGTCTTAGGTTAGTCACCTTCTTATAAGAATGACACGCCTCCTAGTCAAGTTTGAGTTAAGTGGTGAGTTAGGTTCCACTCCTATGGGTTCCAGATGTATAATAATGGGGTAGGGCAAAGCGAACTTGCAGGGCAGGCTAATAAAATACATGCTTATTTCATGACTTGAGTTCAGAGAGTGAGCAGTTGAATGACTTGAGTTCGGAGAGTGAGCAAAGACTTTGAATTTCCCAGACCCGAGGCAGATAGAGCAAGGATGGTAGGGATTCGTTCGCCAGGTTCAGTCAAGTCCCATCCTCTGGATAATTTGAGTGCTCTACGGTCATTATTATGACCCTTCCTTCTCGGGAGAGCTAGACCTTCATTATCTACTTCGGCCCTCCTTTTAGTCGTCCCTCGCACTATCCCATCTTATAGTATAGTTGATTCCCAGGGTCTGACTAGTCTCTGGTCGTAGCTAGAGGCGAATCTACCTCGGAAACTAGAGCATCAACCACTTCTGCCTTCTCTATCCCCAGGAGGTGTGCCAGGCCAGAGTCCGAGGTTCGCTTTGCCTAATCACACCGACTAGAGGTTCTTTCTTCGCAGAGCAGCCTTGCTTATCAGATCTGATATTCGCCGAGTGCCTTTGGGTGAGGGCTATCGCCTATCGCATCGCATCGAGAAGATCCTTCCCGGATTCGTTCACACCCATCTTTCTTCCTTTGAGGACCTAGCAAAAAGAGTAGAGTATATTCATGCCATGAAGGAGACCCATCCCCCTTTCACTCTCCCGTCACAGATCATCCCTCTCTAAGTAAAGTAGCTCGAGCCCGTCTCCTTAAGAAAAGAAGCCAATTCACCGCCTTGCTAATGCAACTATATACCAGGGTCAGTCAAGTAAAGAGATTGAGCTTCCTCAGTTGATGAAGAAGTTGGTGCGGTCCATTCCCCCTTGCCCCTAACTATGCGATGCGCTTCTTCCCTATCTCTCTGCGCGAGCGGCTTGAACTCCTTGAAGAAGGAGAGGGTAGAAATTAACTAGGACATATTAAGGAAGGAGCAGAGTCGAGCCCAGTCAAACTTTCTTTAGGAAGAGCCCAGGTCCAATTTAACTGGTAAGCTGAAGCCCGAACTGCCGCTTTTTTATCAGTATAGCTCGTCTTCTTCCCTACACCCTGCTCTCGGATACACTTGAATGGGAGCAGCCATCTATTTAACCAAGCTTCATTTAAACCCTAAATTTGTCTGCTCGGAGTCACTGGGGCTAAATAAAGTCCGTCGTTTCACTCGCTCCTGCGACGTAATTCAGTAAATCGCTCCTATTATTCCTTAAATTCAGTAAATCGCTCCTATTATCCGCTCTGGAACAAGACAGCCTACGCCTTTCTGATCAGTCGATAGATAGAACTTTCTTTCTTAGCTCTGTACGAGTGCTGCTGAATCTCCTCTCTATGCTCCCCCTCCAGCGGGAATCTCCTCCGATGAAGAGCTTCATTCTACCTAGGAATCTAATCTATTCTTGAATAATAGTGGGCTCCCGAACCAGCTTACGAAAGGTAGAGCGCAGGCTAGGCTCCTTATTAAATTTCTCCCTTTGGATACTTGTTGAATGTGGGTAGAGAGTTGATGCCTGGGGCAGGGGGCAAGGATATCGACTAGTAGTAGTGAACCTGACTCGAGATCTTTTCTTTACTGATTGAGGAACAAGCGCCAGAAATACTGAACAGCTATTTTAAGCGACCAACGGGAGCGCCTAAACAAAATAGAGTTCGTCGTCAAACCGGTGATCGTACTTGACCCAAGTCCTCCTATTGGTTCGGGTAAGTCATCCTATTGGTTCGATGATTGGCACGCGTCGCAGCAGCAGCAGAGGCAGCAGAAGATTCTAGGGGATAAGTGGATCCTTGAAGAAGACCTCTCGGAATCCCCACGTAGCGGTAGGATGAGCATAGGTTTCGTTGCTTTTGCAAGGGGATAATTGGTCTGGCTGCGGGAAATAGTCTCCTCCAAGATCGGCTTCCTCACCAGCTAAGCTAATCTCATTCGGTGCATCGCTGAGTCGGGGCGGTATAATAAATTCAGTTCATCCAACGGGAGCGCCTATTTATTCTAGAGACGAACCCACGATGAACAAATAGATCAATCCCATGGTCCAGAGACACGTCCAAGTCTACAAAGATAGAAAGAGCCCTTCACGCTATCGTTCGCACCTCCTCTTTATCTTCCGCCGAGGCCCCTAAGCCCTCTCCACCTCTGGATTCCATGCTCTATTGATTCCGCTATAACCTGCCCGCTTGCATTCGTTCGCCCAACCTTTGCCATGAGAGTGATAAGAAATAGTAATAAGATGAGTGGATATGTGCCACTAAGATCAGAGAAGTAGAGAGAGAGAAAGAGAGAAATTATAGTGAAACGCTCACGAGCAAAGAACCTCTCCTATATTATAATACCAACCAGTGTCCCGTTTTATACTCCGAGGCATTAATGAAATCCCCTCGTGAACTACTTACGAAGAGACAAGTCGGACCTTAATTCGTTAGCCTCTGCGCTATGCACTCTGAATTCGTTCCTCTAATCCTAAGCCTTGAATCTACCTCGACTACCACGTGCCGACCGGTAGAGATGGCCACCCGTTCTCTTCTCTCTCTAGTTAACCTTCTGGAGCCCCCCTTCTTATCTAATACAAGTTCCACCAACAGAGAGACTCCCGATAGCTGCACAAGAATGGGACCTGCCTTCACAGTAGAGTCAGAGACCTGGTTAGCCACACCTCACTCATGCCCAACTACATAATAGGTGCCAAGTAGAGCTCGACAAGAAGTCAAGCCTTAGAGACTAGCTAAACATAGCCTTCGACTAGCTAAACGGAGATCTTGCTCTATTCGGTCTAAGCCTGGAAATTGTGTAGTAGATAGTGGCTCCACACCCTCCCCGTTCTCTCAAGGACAGAAAAGAAGGAATGAGCAGCAGATCCACTGCGATCCCGGATGGATTACTTATCGCTCATCTAGTCTCGAGATTCCTATCGAATGGAGATCACGAAGACCAATGAACTTCTCTCCTAGCTCTTGAGCCAGATAAAAGCATTCTTTCCCTCTTAGTTGCTCGCTCTTGAATAAGAATTGTGCTTGACCTTCCTTTTCTTTTCGATTCTATAACTTCGAGATTCAGCGTCACTTTAGCTCGCTTAGGATCTGGAATGGAATAGATTTGGAGATGAGTAGAAAGAGTCATTGGTTGGCGCTCCATATGTATGATGCTGATGGCTCAGACGCTCCTACTTGATCTGCAGAACCAGAGGGGTCACTCGAGCTAAGACTGGCATTGAAGCGCTTATATTGATTGATGATTCATAAATTCAGCTGAGCTCTCCATACTAGAAGTTCAGACAGGAAGAGAGAGAAATGGAATCAATTTATCGGACAGGAGCCTTCCCAATCCCGATCCCGAGCTAGAGGTAAGACCCGACGCATATGGGAGGGGCTAAGATCGTCGTAAAGGGTCAAAATCAAGTTCGTGGCTCAGTTCACTCCTCCTACGTGGTTCACTTTACTTGCTTATACTGCCCACTCCTACTTTCTTTTAGCCTTCGTAGTTCACTCGTGATCTTAGCTTCTCATTCCCCGGTTGAGTAGTTCATTTTATATCCTTTAACTCACTGCCCTGGTCTATAAAGCAAATCCGTCCTACCAATCTATGTGTACGAACCTTCGTCTTCAAACGAAACCTTAAATCAAGTTTACTTCTTGCCCCACTATGAGCGCCTATCACTATCAAGTCCAAGGAGGTCAGTTCCAAGCTTGCGCATCACATCAACTAGAGATCCCAGGCTGCCCTTAACTAAGTAAGACACTGCTAGCTGACATGAAAACATGCTACACAAGCCTCCAAGCCGCTTTTTCGAACCAATGAGGATCAAACTCGTTTATCTCTTTCTCAGACGAGGATAATTGGGCGCTGCTAGCCTGGGGTTAAGGGGTGCTATTTAAACTCTTTCTTCGCCCTGCGTCTTATGAATGAAGCTCATCATTGAAAGAAGGAAGTTCAGGGTTCGTAGCCGGAAGTGAAGATGAAGCAAGCCAAGCGTAGAGCGTAGGTACCATTCATGAATTCAGATGAAGCAAGCCAAGCCTGAAGTTCAGATTCAAAGTTCAGATTCAAAGATTCATCGGACATTCTATATCTGTATCTCAAAGTCAGTGTACCGAATGTGCAATCTCGTACGGTTTCATACATGCTCCGATGAGAGAAGAACGGATACGAAGTGTAAGCTTGATTTTAAACCCAGCTAGGAAAGGCGTCGATAGCAGCGATCTAAACCCATGAAAGGAAGCTCAAGAGACTGGCTGCGTCAGACCCATGAAAGGCTGGCTGCACGAACCCGAACCGATGAAAGAGACCCGGCCTCTAATTATAAGCCCCATGAGCCCATCCACAACCCAGGAGCGAGCCCATGAAAAGAGCGGAACCCAATTCAAGGATAGGTCTCAATGAATTCATCGCTACTGCAGAGCTTACTGTCCCTCTTTAGTTCAGCTTCATATCATATCTCCTTCTTCAAGACTTTATGTTTATAAATGAGTCTCACCTATGGTTCCCGTCCTGTACTATCCATTCCATCTTTTGCTTTACTTAGCGGCTTAAATTAAGAACCCCACTTCTTTCATAGAATCTGGTGTCTGAGACCACTGATTTGCACTATTAATCTGGAGCTATCCTATCCTCGCTCATCAGAGCTAGCTAGAGGGAGTCAAATTCAGATTGAAGATCCAGATCCAAGGGTTAAAAAACAAACTATAACTGGGGCGGTGGGTATAGGATCCCTCGTTCCGTAATTGCAGTTGAGGAATACGAATACCCGACCATGGTTGAGGAAAGACCCTACCTATAGCCTACGGAGTCTGAGTTTCCAGACCAGAGCTAGGCGTGAGAGTAAAGAATAAAGAGCTCCGTCAGAGTGATTAAGCCAGTCAAAGCCAGTCCGCGGAGTCAGAGTTCAGTTCTATTCCATTCCGAACTTGCATCTCAGCTCCTTCGAACGATTGGCACTACAGGCCTAGACCTAGACTTCCCATTGCTCTTTTCTTTGCCTAGACTTCCCATTGCTCTTTTCTTTGTTAACTTTCTTTTGACCCGTGAATGAATCTGGTTCGGGTGGGTTGGGGGTAGACTACTTTCTTTGGACTACTTGATAAGCAGTTGGGGGTAGACTACTTTCTTCTATGCAGGTCGGAGGGTGCCAAACCCCACTAAACTCTTTATCTAGTCTGGCTACCACTAGTCTTGGGTCTTGGCATGCCTAATCTACCTAAAATAGCTGTTGTCCTGCTAAACGGCCCCTTAAGCTTAGAAAAGAAAATAGATAAACAAGCGATTTGAATTGAACAAATAGATAAACAAGCGATTTGAATTGAACCTACGAATGCACTTGTTGGTCGCTATCGATCGGATTTTGGCGCTCCCTCTCTGGTGCTTAAGCCACCCCTATTGTTCTTAGCCCCTCCTATATGCGTCGGGTCTACCCTCACTGTCTTTCGATACTTTGAGACCAGCTCTAGGGGTTAGCTCACCCATACCCATACCTACCGCGGGTTTCAAACTTAGATAGACCTATTATGCAGATTGGCGGATAAGTAGAACTGGCAAGCACTAGAGTCAGTCTTCCCTCGCCTTTACGACGAACGATCCAAGATTGGACACGGAAATGGAGCTCACACCATCTAGCTAGTGGAGCGAACACTTGACTCGCTGAAGTGGAGCGAACACGACGAAGACGAAATGAGGAGCGAAATGAGGTCGTCTCTATAGTAGGAGCGCCTATGATATTCTTTATAGAAGTGGAGCGAACACCATCTTTATAGATGTGGAGCTCACACTTGACTCGCTGAAATTATGTAGTCGCGACCAACGGGAAAGACTCGACGACCGTAAGGGAGGAGGGGCTTTAGACAATCAGACCGCTAGGGAGCGCATAGGAGACTTGTTCCTCCGGCTGCTTCTATTTGAAGTCTCGCTTACCTCGAACCTTTACGACGCTGTCGCTTGTTCCTCCACTCCAGTCTGATATTGGGTCTCCACGTCGGTGCCCTCGTTCCTCACCAACAAACCCATGCCCGAAGTCGCAAGCAAGCAAGACTTCTACGTCTCTACCTTCCTTTGCAAAGCCCATACTCTTCTCCTTTTCTACCTTTGATAAGCCCATACTCCCCTATCCTCGCATCATGGTCAGTCTCCTACTTCTTAATAAATAAAAAACTCCCTAGGGTGAGCATAAGGCCCCATCTCTTGGAGGGGCCTCCTCTTCTTACCAAAGAAAAAGAACCCGGCCCATCATTAGAGAATTTAGCTCCTTGAACATTTCTCATGAAAAAAAAGAGCAAAGCCCTTCGGCTAATAGGGAGCTAGGCCAAACTCCCCACACTCCTCAGCAGAAAGATTCTACCTTCATATGTGAGCGAAGACTCGTACAGGAGATGGATATCGGCTAGGTCTCTTGGCTTCCTTCCTCCCTGGGGATGTATTGAAGGAACCTCCAATGTCTTCAAGGGGACTCGCTAGTGAGAGACTAAAGTGAGAGGGGAGCTCTTTATATATCATATAAGAACTGAACTCTCTCTCTAAAGGAAGCTCACTCTTTCCATTTACTCTATCTTTTCAAAAGTGACATTGACTCTTTCTTTCTCTTATCTTCTCATCACCCTTTCCCGAAGCTCATAAGTGCATCTCGAAGAATTACTTATGCAAAGAGAATGATTTCCAGTGAGCGGATGCAGCGCTTTCATTTATTCTTTCCAGAGTCCACAAGTACTCAAAGCTAGAACAGTAAGAAGTAAGTAGTTAGGCAGCCCCCGATCATAGGGAGTCCTTTCTTTGAGGGATCTCCACAGAGTCTCTGAGGGATCTCGCATAGCAATGAGCTAACCGTAGGATTGGCTTTTTGACATGAATTGGATTCACTCGCTTTCGACCTCCCGTCTCGGCGCGAATGGAGCCAGGGGTTCGACTGAATGGGGGATACTGACTTCAAGCAGACAGAAAGGGATCGGGTTTGATACTTCTAGTAAAACTAGACCTAGTAAGCTCTTCAACTCCAGTCCCAGCCTCACTCTTCCTTCACAACTTGAGGAGGTGCAATAGGCATAAAGATCTGGTGCCGGCCATTAAGATTAAGCAGCGGCTTCGTAATACCAAAGTAGTATCTGCTCGAGGCTAGAGCGAAAGGAGAGTTTCCTTACTTAGGTAAGCCCCACCGGGGGGGGGAATTCACATCCAGAAGGGAGAGGAGCTTCTTTTTCTTTTAAAGCTATTCCACCCTAACCTAACTTTATATAATTCTTCTATTCTACTTCCTAGGAGAGGAGTGATTCTTGAAGTCATGCATCTCACTTAATCTGAAATCCTGGCGCTAGTAGGCTATGGACGAATATATCTAGCTAGTACTATTAGTCAACAGAGAAGTTCATGGTCGAGAACTATAAGTAGGGGGGAGGGATGAGAGGAAATGAGGAGGATCACGAACGAGGAGGCCCCAGGCTATTCACAAGGGGAGAGGGCGTCCACTAATCTAGAACCAATAAGATAGGGGATTTCTAGAACCAGGCCACCCTGATGTCCGTGAGCGGGACCAACTACATCCATTGATTGACCGAGCAGTGGCATGAAAGTCTCCAATTAGGTAGATTCATGCATGGGAAAGAAAGGCAATAGCCAGGCTCAATAAGAATGCACATGGGAGGCACTCAATAAGCGAGTCTTCACGATCAAGGTAGTGGAATATGTATAACCGAACTAGTAGTATAACCTACGTAGAATGGATCTAATTGGCGAGGAGAACCTCGATATCCTACTAGTAGGTGTCTGTAGAGAGTGGGAGGGCATGCCTTTCCTTTGTCAGAGTAGTCCCTGGTAGAAGGCAGATCTCAGTGTGGGGACAGCTATCTAGAGTGCGAAGGCAGGCTATAGGGGAGTTTAAAGCATATGATATGTACCGAACCGATAAGTGACCAGAAGAGCTAAAAAAGGTGAGAAAGTGGAACCAGAGAGGCTCATTGTCACAGTCTCTAAGTCTTCTCTTCAGGGGCCGTGCTCGTAGGAGCGCATTCACTCTGTATAATGCATGTTCGTCAGTTGGTGTGTGAACTGAATAAGGTGGGCTAATGTCCGGGAATATCTTTCCTAGGGGTGAGCGAGATAGAAAGGCATTAGACTCAAGACAGAGCGAGATAGAAAGGCATATTAGACTCAAGACAGAGATTTATGCGAGATAGAAATTAGATGACGCCCTTCAAAGAAAGTAAAGTTCCCAGTCTGGAGGGAACTCCTTACCATGAATAGCTGCCCAAAACCTACCCCACCTATAACTCAGAGTAACTAATATTAGCACACTCCATATAGCGAGATTAGAGATCCTTTGTACAGATGTTAAGCTACTTATAGGGATAGGGGCTCAGTAACTTCCATTACCTGCTATCCCATACCAATCCAATCCAATCTCCCCTGCCGAACTAGTCCCTAACAGAACCTTACCAGCCTAGCCTCATGCCAGCACACCGAACCCTCTTGCTTACCTGCACAAATCTATACCCTTCCTTAGTAGAACTTATCCCACGAACTAATGGACAAGGCAAGTTGATTAAACGATGCAACGCTCAAAAAAAAAGAAAGAGTCCACAATTCCCTTGACGCAGTTGCTATAGCTTCCGGGCAGTGCACCATTACTCTTAAGATTGGATTCCGACATCATACAGTCTTAGGTTGATCCAAGAGCTTCTTAAAATAAATATATAGAGTCATAAGTAGCCTTCAAGTAACCATCGTAAAGTAAAGTCACCATCGTAAAGGGAGCTCATCTTATTCAAGGAAAGAGAGGAGGAAGGAGCCACATAATAAGAGCGAAGATGCAGAGCCACAATGCAGAGCCACAACTAGAGGCTGAATGCTTTCAATGCTTTACGTCGGGCAACTAACTTAGAGCTTAGATAACTACAACTTATGGAGGGGAAGGTCTTATGAACACTTTAGCGATAATACCTCTGGACCCCCCATAGGAATGAATGAGCCCTATTGCAATGCTTTCTTCACCCATTACATTATCTTATCTGTCTGCTCCCTTCGGTGCCATGGATAATTCTTGCTCCGGTGCGTGCTTCGTAGATTAAGTTATGGAGGACCTGCTCGCGAAGATCTCAGGCTCCAACCCCACTACACTAGAGAGAGCCCCCCTAACCTAAAAGGTGTTGAACTAAGAACATCCATTTACTCTCGAAGTCCAATAACAGATCCTCGCATACATTAATTGGTCCTCGGTTGCATAACTATCCCAGAGCTTGTAAAGTATCCCTAACATCCATTCGTTACCATTGCTTGCTTTATTCCTTCCACATTGACTGCAGCCCGGAGAATAGAATAGCTGCCTTGAATGACCCAAAAGGTCCAGAAATAAGAAATACAATACATAGAGCCCGGGTAGTGCTACTCATTGACCTGAGGCATCTCCCCCTAAGTATCCAGAGTCCCTCACTATCCTTAGCTGCTGTGCTACTAGGAATGGTCTCCTACAATAGGTACTTCGCTTCATCCTTCTACGCCAGTCCTTGCTACCTTATAGCTGACTTTCGCCCATATTGCCTTGGAACCTTGGAAGAGTGTGAACTTCTATCCCAGCGATGTCCCCTAATATGGACTCATCTCCACCTATGCTCGTCTCATCGGTTGCAGACTCTACTGCTCTACTACGAGTCGTTTCGTTTATTACTGATTGGAGACTTGATCGACCCCCTCCCGTCGTATAATTATGAGCATCAGGACCAGGTTGAGCTATGAGTAGAGTATCCGACTTCAGCTATGGCTTCTCATGCTTGTTGCAGTTTCTTATCTCGCCTTCGTTCTTCGGGTTCCAATCAGGTCCCGTAAGAGATATAAGCATTCCGCATCGTCCCATAGTGAGGTGCACTACCACGCCATTAGCAGCTTTCCCGCCCAGTGAAGATAGCGGTGTGATCCACCATTAAACTAGTCTGATCCTGGCACTACTAGGAATGAGCTTGACTTATCTAGCAACTATTCTTATCTAAGGTCTTGCAACTATTCCTCACTAAGGGCCGGACAGCCACTGAAATAGCTGAATTTTCGCTAGGTCGGCTACCAAGAAAAGAAAGAGTAGTGCCCCGATCGTACCTCTATTCCGTTATAGTTATAGTTCGGTGCCATGGAATGGAGCTGGAACAGCAGTGGAAAGTCAGAGGTCTTCCCCCAGCCCCGTTCTTGTCTTACTTTAACTACTCTATTAACTTCTATGTGAGCCTTGATGAATGTCTATCGACCCGACCTCGCCTGTTCTATGGTGTGCCCGGACCTTAGCTATCCTCTGGACTGCGCCTCCTACTATATTCTTTCCCTCTTATCTTATGCTCCTCTCGGCTAGGAATGAATGTTCTCCTGCTTCGGTGTCCTAAGAACAAAGTAGAATCGAACCAAGGCCTGCGGAGCTCACCTTCTTTGCTCAGTTATGTTAGCTGCTCTGTTAGTGTCCTACTAGAGAAAGGGACTGCTGGCTTCGACCTTCGCCCGTTGAGCGCTTGTCCTCCTTTAGCGCATGACCCAGCCCGTCTCTCGGATCATAATTATCTTTAACTACTGCTACTCTTTCTGTCCTACTTGCATGGACTTCGCCTCTATCTATGAGCTCTTTTCCTCCCGCCTTATCTGACCTGGGACCTTAGAGTTAGAGCACAAGACTACTTTCTGTTTGGTTATCCTTCCCCCATCCTCTCTTTCTGTCCCTTAGGAACTGTACAATAGCTCGGACAGATGTAGTGTCTGGGCCTAGAGACTTGCCTTTCTGCCTTCTTCTATGAATTCTCCCGTAGCTTAGCTTATCATTTCTGCTTCTGTCTTGAACTCATATTCTTTCTTCGACGGGGGATCTCACTCTACAGACTCTGATTGGACTTAAACCCAATCTCACCAGGCATAGTATTGGATCGGTCGGCCCATCTTCCGTGAGCCCTTGAACCACTGATCTTCCAATCCAAGTAGGTGATTCGCACTCATAAGACCAAGAAAGTTAGCAGCGGGAACATCCCCGATCCACTATTCGGAGAATAAAATAAGTAAAAAGAAAAAGATATGAGTTGGCAGGGGATTTGAAGGGGAGAAAGAATGAGAGTTCCTCCAATGAGATACGATCACGAAGATATATATAGAAATGACTCTCTGAAACTCTCTTCCCCACGAGTACATCCATGCCGAGAGACAGTAATATATGCTTTTCTTACATCCGTCTCGTTTGACAGGATCTGAAAAAAACCTGGCCTGGGCTCCTATTGATTGATTAGAGGCCCTCACTACTCTTCTTGTTGGAGGAAGAATCGGACTGAGACCATGGAACTGAGCCGATCTAGCTGGCCTCCTCTGGGACTATGAATCTACACCCTTCCTTTCCTTAAAGCCTTTTTCGTCCTTTCCCTACCCTAGCAAGCAGAATGAATGACTGGTCCGGTAGTCTCCCCCATGAGGTACCTCCGCTCCCTTAATTCTTTTTTTGGTCCTCCCGCCCCGACTCGATATCGGATTCTTTCCTAAGCCTTCAACTCAACTTGAGGACGAATGAAGACTGAGAATTCTATAGGGTCTTAACTTATCACATTCAAAGGCAGAACGGAACTTCCTCTGATAGACCTACGTACCGTACCGAACTGTTAGGTAATTCGCAGACCTTAGTTTAGTCCCCGAAATTCCTCACTCTCGCCCTGAGACTGAGACCCTTGCCTTGGGTAGAATACACTATCTCGCTGGAATAGCAATTTGAATTTGAATTGTTCTCCCCGAACTTCCCTCGACTTAGAGTCCTCCCAGGCACCACTTGAATCGCTTCTATCAGTCCTCCTAGCTGAATAAGGTATCCTTGACAACTCTACTGGTGTGATGGAGAGAGAAGTGTCCGTCATTCATACCTAAAGCACTTCGCCACCAATAGCCCGGAAATAGGTTTCCTTCAAACAAGTATGATAAAAGCATCTAAACCCCACTTAGTTAGTTGAGTCCGATCCCACCACATTCCGATTACTTATATGGACGGCTTCGTCAACGCTTCGCACCTTTCTTTCGTCCTGAATTATATTTCAATCATCTGCCCCCTCTTTCCTTGGTAGGTACCTCGGCTTCATACACAGACTTGCCTGACTGACCGTGCCGTACTCCCTTATTCTACATGAAACACAAGATAAGGAGCGAATGTAATGATGCCAATTCCTACTTGAACTTAGGACAGACAATTGAGATCCTCTTCTAAAAGAATGAAATGACTATGTTCTCAAGCTTCCTTACTCTTTTGCCTTTCTCTCCCATAAAAGCACTCATCGTCTCGTATGGCTCGTGAATGGTTTTAATTGAATATATAAATAGCAAGGGCAGCGGGTCGAGTACTTGGATAGCATTGCAAGTGAGTAGTCCAGTGCCTTGACTTGACTTTCTCTCATCTCTTGGCACGCCTATTGCTTCCTTCCGCACTTATCTCAGGTTGACCATCCCTGTACTCCTTTTAGCTTTGATAGCATACATCTGACTATGAAGATGCGACCACTCATAGTACTGAACTAGACTGAGTGTATCATACGACCAAAGGAGAGATCGAGGGCTGAACTTATATATTAATATATTGAATTTATGTTCGAATCGATCCTTCTAGATTAGACTTCTATTATGAGTATGCATTTTTCCAACCAAAGACCACATTCATATGCCGTCCTTGCATGTATAACCTGTGACATGGGCTAAAGCAACTGTAGTATCTCGGGCCCGCTTCGCCCCTTAATTCAGTTAATTTCCAAGTTCTTTACGTGGGAATCTAGTCTGGGAATGCAGAGGAGACGAATAGGGAGGGCTTACCAGGTGCAAGGAAGGCACTGTCGACTTATCTACAATTGGAGACTAGTCCGCATGGCAATTGGATACTGGTGTGCGAGAGGGAGGGAAGAGGGATTTGACTTAGTATTTATTGCTTTTAACTAGTTCGTAGAGGAGAGGAGAGAAAGCACTGAACTGTAAGTTTGAAGAGCAGGACGGGGAGCACACCTACTAACAGGAGTAGAGGAAGCTATGGATTGAATGCGAGATCTTTCCATTTAATTAATCTGGGAGTGCACCTAATACAGAGTGTGAAAGGGAAAAGCCCATAGGCAGAGACCTAATACAGAGCATGACAGGGAGACTCACTCCTTTGAGTGCTAGGATAGAGAGGAAAGATTGGCACGCTTAGTAGGTAAGGGCTTATGGGCTGATTTAACCGAAGCAAATGCTGGCGATCTTTACTAGGCATAACATCCTACGGTCAATCAGTGCTACCGGACCGGGTAGAGTAGTGTGCGCTGCTAGGGCGGAAGGTCAGTGGCATTGGTTCTCTTTCGAGATCGCAGGGCATCAGTTCCCAGATAGGGAGATGAATGGGTGTCTGCTTAGCAGGGTAGGTGAATCTCAGGTGTCTTCGTGTACGAGCACATTGAGTTCATCAACGACCCCGATAGAGCTTCAGGATCAGGATCTCTTCACGGAACCAGCCTTGGCTCAATTTAATGGTAGGCTCAAGCTATACCATTTATAGTTTGGAATGAATGGACTCTGGAATCTCACTTATAGGAAGGAGCAGGAAGTAGATTAAGTAAGACATTCACGACTGAGTACCATAGGCACTATATGGATTGCACGGTATGATAGCTGGCAGAGGCAGATTTCTTTTTTATATTTCTATACTTCTCTTCTTGATGAGAAGCAAGCTGTCTCGCACCTCTTTAAGCGTATTGTGACGAATCAGACCGAGTTCATTGAGTTCGTCTTCGACTCATGCCAGAGAGGAACCAGCGGATCAGGGAAGAGAAGGGGGTGGGCGATACGAGATTACTTCATTATCTGAATAAGAGCAAGAGGCTTTCGAACACGTTGCGAGAGGTGGAGGAAGGCGCAAAAGAGTGTGATTGTGCCAGCTACAAAGAAAAAGATGAAGAGAAGAGTCCTCATTTTATCACTCAACCCATCAGGCGTCAAATCATGACTCAGCACAGGATAAGTGGTGGTGGTGGTGGCCCTTCCCTACCTCTGGAGTGATAGGAAACTTCTCTTTCTATATCAAGTAGAGTGTAGGTGGGATTGACTCTCTCTATCGGTGCAATTGCTCAACTATAGATTCCATTCGTCGGCGGGTTATATAAGAAAATCCCCGCCTAATGAGGAGCGACGACGCTCCAGTTAAGTCAGGCTTGGAAGATGGCCTTCGGCTGATCCGCATGTGACTTATATCAATAATTAGATGATAGCGCCAAGGGACGAATCAACCTTAGCTTAGAAAAAGTGAGCAAGCAGTATGGAAACGTCTTCGCAGACATGGGCTCAAGGTTCATTCCGATACGCTTCAAGAAGAAAGGGAAAGGGATGCGGAGAGAGAGCTCCCCTCCTCCAAAGAACTTCTCGAGTAGAGAGTTGCACGAACCCTCGATGTGGAGTTCCGCCATTATCAATGATAGGCTTCCCTTTGAACTTGCTCGACTTCTCAATGTCTTCCCTCCTAGTAGGCGCGTTCCTGCCCCTACCTATCATGGTTCCGAACATGCAAGTAAACTCACTCTCCCGCCTCCTCTCCTCGAGTAAAGAAGATGAAGCCCGCTCCCAACCTCTCTCTCACAGCGGCTTAAATATGCAAATTTCTCTTCTTTCGCAATCCGGCTTCTCGTATCTTTCAAAGACCAGCTCGAGTTAGGAGCCCTTTACCTCCACTCTTCAATTAGTCGATCCTTTCCTCCCCTTTCAATCAGATCCTGAGCCTACAGAGCCGGGAAGTGATCCAGGCAGAAAGGTAAGCTGTTTCCAGCCGGCACGAGAAAAAAAAGAATAATAAGAAACTCCCCCCTTTTCTAACAGACCGGCCAAACGAAGCAGAGCTACGTGCGGCAGAAATAGCTGTTTTATCACGAAGCCTAATAAAGTAGGGGCCAAGTGCAGCGATAGCGGAATCTTGGGTAAAGAGCTTTCGGGAAGTCTTCATCCCAATCCATATCCCGAGCAAAGATCTTAATCAACCCGAACCCCAGGAGCCAGCCAGGACCTCTTGGTAAGCCGACCCCTGAAATAGGAATGATTCTCCTCACCCGGCCCCGAGTATAGGGAGACGTCAAGCGACAGGGCTTTTGAATAGAACGCTGACATCTGTCCTAGCATGGGTACCACCGACTATGGCTAGTCATTCAAGAGACCATAACCCATCAACTAGAAAGCATACCAAATGGATCTCCCAACTCCACAATCATTCTAATGAAATATCTCTACGCCTGCAGCTTCGTATGATGGGTCAGCGTCTTGCAGCTTCCTATAGTAAGTAAGCTATCGTGATCAAAGGCTCTTGGTAGGGCTAGTGGGACCTTCCCCTCTACTGCCAGGCGCAGCTTAGTTGAATAATCTTGCACTATTTGAATGAGGATACCATCATAATGAATGAGTAGGTTGAATCCAAATGTATATAATAGGGGTAGATCATATATTCATATGATTGAATCGTGCCGATGCTCCTCACTCTGGCACCATTCCCTTATAAGAGTTCTTTGGCACCAGGATCAGATGCCCTTTCGGATTCCCGGGGTGAACTGGGCTAAAGCTCTTCGACTTCGCAATTATGGCCCAAGCCCCCATCCCTCATTCATAACCTAAAGGGGATCTTTGACCTAATAAGATTCAAATCTAGATCTATCAAGAGATCCCGGCATATTTTATAAAAAAAAAGATGCGCCTTCCTTATCTACAGAAAGATTGGGAAGAATAAGCATAAGCATAGCCGTGGAGCAATCCCGCCCGAGTGAACTAAGCTGCGTGGTCCACTGAGCTAGTCAAGTCAATGTCCTAGGGGAGGGACCTAGCCTCTCTTTCCTCCCCGTACGGGCGAAGCACTGAATATCTAGCCTGGAGTATTTCCTTCTCGTCTGTGGGGTTTTGCCCTCCTCCACTTCTTCAGTCGTTCATGTCTTACTTAAGACACTCTTTTCACTCTTACCGACCCTGATCGAGTGAGCAAAGTGATCTTTCTTTATGAGTTCGTAAGCGAAAACTACTAGATAGCTACTATTCTTTCTTATTATACATATTTTATATTCTATCTCCTCTCTGTCCTTATTGGAAAGGGGGAGAAGCCAGGTACCAAACGGGATGGAAAGTCAGGAGAGGAGAGCAGGAGTAGAAAAAAGGAGATGTGAGCTGCCCTTAAAGGGAGAATGTGTGTACTAGTGAACTAGAGAGGAGAAGCGCTGCTGTTCAATATCTTGATTATGCCTGGAGAGAGAGGTCAGTCAAGCCCTGCTATCTCTCACTGTGCCGAATCAGTGAATTAGGGATGAGTGAAAGGGTGAATTTGATGCTAGTGGAAGGCTCTATGGGCTGCTTAGTCAGTGTGGTCTGATCTGGTCAGTTGTGAGCTGGGGAGGCATTCCTGGGCTTGTTGTTTTAAGGAAAGGAGGGCGTGAGGTGGGAGGTCCAGCGAGGGCTGGGTCTGATTCAAGGGCTTATGGGAAGCCTTCAGAGGGCCTAGTTGGCACAAGATGTGGGAATCATCTTTCAAGTATGGATCGGTATGATTCCGTGTTTTCGAATGGGAATGTCTATAAAGTTGAGTCTTCATTCAGGCTAGTCTTGTAGCGTGAGGTCTCTGGCTAGTCTGCTATCGAAAGCTATGGCCTGGGCGAGAGAGCTCTCGTCCGGTAGGGTGGGAACCGAAGCAAGGAAAGGACATCGAATAAAGAAGGGACGGAATGGACAGTGTGGAGAAAGCCTAAAAGGAGAGGGGCGAACGACAGTGACGCGGGGGGGCCATTTTGAAAGGAGGGACTTCCGGGAAGTAGTTCAGAGTCCAGGCGCGGTTAAGTGTGTGTGGAATGGAGCTAGCCAGGAGGTTTCTCGCCGGGGAGTAGAATGGGTAGGAGGGGGAGTTCTCTCTGTTCGAGTCCGACTAGTGGTTAAGTGGCAATCTCCATCTGATCTTAGGCCTCTCAGTGCGGTGTCAGTCTTCAGTGGTTAGGGGTTATCGAAGAGAGTTCCAGGTTTGGGATCGGGAGTGATTTGTGGAGGTCGGAAGATCTCTGCTTTGTAGAGAGTCTTTGTTGAGAATCTGTGTGGCACTAATTAAACAGTGTGGGAAGGCGGAATCGGAGCACATCTTTCTTCTCTCAGTTCCCCTTGCGTATTTCTTCTCTCAGTTCCTAGTTAGGTGGCAGTGTCTCTTCTTGGAGGAGGCTTCCAAGGGCTAGAGTCCAGTGGACGATAAGAATTGAGAGACCGAGGCAGATCCTTCTCTTCCAAGAGGATATCAAGCGCTCTTCCTTGAGTTCTCATTTTCCCTTGGCCAGGCGCCCACTGACTGACTGGTTCAGTTGTCAGCAATCTCTTTCCCAACTCTTTCTAATATAAGATGCGAGGGTTAAACCTAAGTGGCCTGACCTTACAACTGAACTTCTGATTCTTTCACCAGTGAAATTGTCTCATATAAAGCAGTGGAACCATCAATCGAGGCCTAACTCCTGAAAATCTTCCTTCTCGCTATCTAGTTCTGAGCCTCCGAATCTTATTCCCTTCTGTCCCGGGTGCCAGGTAGACAATTTGGATACTCTCGAGGCATGTTCACTATTAGATTCGATTAGTAGTGCTGCCCGGGTTAAGAAAGCTGGCTAAAAAGGATATCATCTGTGGATTCCACACGGATCAAACTCAGTATTGCCCCATTTGTGTAATTATAAAATAACCATTTGAACATATAAACATGACTCCATGATAGCGTGCTTAATTTGACACTTTATTGGCATCGTGAAGCCGTCAGGAGCCTCTTTTACAAGATAGGAGAGGGCGCTCTCTTCATGCCTACACTACAATAAAATAATTCGTACTTCCCTTTTAGAATATGCCACAGGCTGGTGAATTAGGCTCTTGAGTGTTGTTCTCGGACCTCTAATTCTACGCATTTCATAGGGACCAGTCGAAGGATCCCGGGATTATTGACTTCGACCTCCCTAATGGAAGTGGGAGTCCCATTTAGCAGCTCTTAATTACTGAACTGAAGGGCACGAAAAAATGAGAAGTCTCCCTATCCAATTTGAATGTAGATCATCTCTACCGCCCTCAGATATGCTTTACTAAAGCAGCCAGAACGTAGAGATTTATTAGCGGAACCCAAGTCTGATAAAAGGGTGCGAAGACTCGTGCTATTCAAGCCCGAAGGACATCTTGGATATCTTCAAAGGTTCCTAAGAGGCTTGATCTTTCTGTGAAGCTGGTGTAGATGCAAGGAACGAGCGATAGCGACGTGGAACTACACTCATACTACTTCTTCCTCCTAGGACGGGATAGGCGAGCTAGCACAGGGGCCACCTTAAGAACTAACTCAAGCCAACTGCATCCGCTACAGAGGACTGATGGCTGAGCTACTTCTACTTGTATGATATGAAAATGAGAAGAGATAGATAGATTGAGATTCTTGCTTGCGACCTAGGGATTGATCTCCAGTCAGGGAAAGAGTTGATCTCTATCTCCACCGTCACTATCACCTTTCTTTCCGGGAGAAGAAAGCAATACAGAGGGAGAGGTCTATCGCTCATCTGCTAGTGCCAGATAGGACTGAGGCCTTAGCTGGTGCCGGGGCTGAATCAGCTGGTCTTGAACCAATCTTTCATGGCCTATGCCCGACTTATATTGTATTGGGTCTCTTTCTTTATCCCTCATTAGGAGTCTTTTGATTCTCTCTTGAGGACAATAAGTATCATTTGTCCTCCTTGGCTCTGACCCAGCCCGAGGTCCAAATGAGCTCTGAAACCCGAAAGTGAACTGGAGCCCTGCAAGAAAGCTCAGAAGATGCAGATACTATGGAAGTGAAGAGAGTCCCTGGGAGTCTGGAGCTGGCTTCAACCGAAGCAGAGTCAGATGCGGTAGTTCTAGGTGGGCTCTTCCTCCGAACCATGCCTCTTGCTGAACAAAGAATATTATTCGTTCTATACTATAGTCAGATCAAAGCCTTATGTGGACGGGGACAGAGAGAAGTCATAGCTCAAATGCAGGGTGCTTGCTCAGAATCAGAGGGGGTCCCGAAGAGCTCTCGCGTCTACTTCCTGTAGGGAATGCACTCTCCAAGCAAGACCTATACCGGACTTAGTGAACTTAGGTAGTGAGCCAGCAGCTGTCAATGAATAAGAACTTGGTCTCGGTGCCTAGTATATAGTTCAATTCATACCTTGACGCATGTGTGCAAGGCATTAGTGCCCGGTGGTCCGTCAAAGAGAGTCCCGGCTTCGCTAAAGCACTAAATTCATTCCAAGCTCCTAGCCAGACCAGCAAGTAATGACCGTAAATTAGCTGCTTTGGTTCCCACCTACCTTAATAAAGGTAAGAGAGACTACTTACATTACAGTTAGCCTTGAATCGCATTACAGCAGCTTCCGTACATTCTACCTTCGTACTCTTCCTCTTCTCCCTTTCATTTCTCTCTTGTTCACCGGGTTCTCTTCGCCTGTCTAAACTCACTCTTGCCCTTGATTCTGTCCTTTCAGCACCATCCCTTCCTACCCAGACTACTTTTCACTGTGCTTGATGAGCATGACTCAACAGTCCGAGAAAGCCAACTCTACAGTCCACCTTACAAACACTTATATGAGTTCAAAAATCAAGATTGAACAGAACATGAGTGGAAAGAAGAAGAGAGGGTGGATTCAAGCGAGAGAGATCAGATGCTTCCTTCGCTCCTTAATAAGAAAGGTCAGCGAAGACACATTACATTCTTTCACATCCACTCTCAGACCCTTACAATAGCTATTGGTTCCATGAACCTTACCATAGTTCCCATAAAGAGACATAACTGAATGGACTGACCAGAAGACGAAAGCATAGAATGAGAGCAGCGAGACTCTGCTACAGTCGGCTACTTGGCCGCAATGCAATAATGCCAGTACTGTTCTACCATCCCTTAGAAATATCCGCGACTCTGGCCTAGACACATGTCAGCTACTGATTATTGGTCTAGCCACTTGGGCTAGATAGTCTAGGTTCGCAGGCTCATAACAGTAAGTTGAGCTAAGTATTCAAAGAGTCCCACTTGCACCACACTAATTGATGAGAAAGAACGTCGCTAGGTTCGCAGAGCCCACACTTACTTACTATGTATCATCACTAGTTCTTCGGTTGTTGGATATTAGAGCTAAGAATATCAAAATCACCCCTCGTGGCACCCTTTGTTAGGTGCATTTTTCATCTTGAAATAAAGGAAAGGTCGGGATTATACTATACAAAGACACACAAGACTAAGACCACTAAAACTATTGGACAGCACACGAAAGAAAGTGCGTTTTAGCGCGTTTTCGACTAGAAAAGTGGGCCTGTTCGACATACTCCCTTAAGCAAAAGACCTTTTCACGTACCAAAACAAAACAAAAAATAGTACGACACAAAAATGGAAAATAACGACGTTCTAGCGCGTTTTAGCCTAGAAAAGTGAGCCTGCCACTTACGACTCAATATGCATGACATCACACACAAATTCTAGCATACACGTGCACACATACACGAAAGGACACGTACACACAGACTAGCACACGTACTTTCACACATGCGAGCACACAAAAGTGCGTTTTAGCGCGTTTTCGACTAGAAAAGTGAGGGTTTCCAATCCCGAAAATTCGATAAAATAGGCGATCTCTTCCATGTGAAATGAAAGGGGCAAGCCCCGGTCAGTCGTCGAAGGGGTAATGTCATTCTGTTCTTTTATCCCCTAGGCGCAATTCGTGGGCAACGTAGAGCTCAACAAAGACAGTCTCGGCTCAAAGTCAGATCCAAAAAAGAATAATCATATTGAATATGAGTAGGAAGAAGTGGGCTTTCGTCCTACCTTGCCTTGCTAACGAACTTTTGGTAGCCCTTCTTCCGTCTGCCTCTCTCTAAGTTCATTTCTGATTCAATCGATTCGATTCTCGTTCTCACCCTCGAGTCGGGAGAGACCTTGATAACAGTTCCAGCATCATCCTATTAAGAAGAAGGCTTTGTCTCGTCCCTTCCCATGGTAGGCTAAACCGGAAAGAGAGAGCAGTCATCACATCTGCGCTCTAAGTCAAGCTTTAAAGCAAGAAAGACCTCTTCCCCCGCATCAAGAGGAAGGAGAGTCGAATCCCACAGGTACTTTATTTACTAATGAAAGACGGCCTGCAGTAGATAGAGGTGATCTTTTGTTCTTTCAAGCAGCAATTCCGAGAGACACTGCTAAAGCGAAAAGCGGAAGCAGATATTCCACTATATTAAATATACTTGAGCAAGAAGAGCAGAGCACGACTCGTCCACTCTTTGCTGCCTACTTCTTTTCACAGCTACTGGTTTTACCCTTTCATCTTCTTTCTAACCTCAAGTGCCTACGTGCACGAGTTCTTTGCATAAAGACTTTGTAAGCCTATTATCAAAATGCCCAAGCCAAATCCTCTTCCCGTCCCCATCCCCGGAGCCGGAGGTGACTCGCTAGCCTTTCTTAAAGAAGTGTTTTCTTCCTTCGAGGCTTCTTCCTTTGTGACAGAAAGCTCTACTCTATTGACTGATATTTATTATCCCATTTCAACGTGAAAGTCTATGAAAGAGGTCTTCTTCTATATAATAGAAAGAATATTCTCTCTTTTTTCTTCAATTCCTACCTCGGTCCCCTCTTCTTGTGAGCATGAAAGCAGGAGACTCTTTCTTATTCTTAGTGAAGCTTGCCCCTTAGGGATCATGCACGTGCTTTTTTGAATCAGAAAGAGCCATTTACCCTTGATCCGAGATCCACATCCACTACCTTAGCCTTAGGCCCGAATTCGCAGTTGATTCAACAAGAGCAATCACCCTTTCTGAAAGACGACTTGGGAGCTGGTCTTTCTTCTGACCCTTTAGGTATTCTATTCTTCCCATCTCTCAAACTAGGAATTTTAGCGCTTCATTCGCTCCTTCCTTTTCTGATGTTCTACGCCGGGTTATTTGAATTTTAATATGTTTAAATAACCGAAATCCTTGGAAAAGATTTGCTACTGATGCCATAGCCTAATTTACCTTTCCTTTCGGTTCTAGAGACTAGACTCTACCTAGTTCATTCATTCGTCCTAACAGCAGGAGCTAGGGGAACAGAAAGCATGAGTGATTCATTCTCCGCTCCTTCGATGCGCCCCACGACAGAAAATGATTCTCGCTCACTGCTCCCCATCCCCGGATTCCTATTTTGATTTTGAGCTCGTCCAACTTACTTATATTATATTTAGGCAGTGACTCTTGTTTTGTGTTTGTGGTTCAACTCCTTGCAAGGTGACCAGGTAGTTAGGGAGAGAGGCCCGACTCACAACAGTAATTTCGAGCTCACTCAGACCTTTCATCCTCGCAAGTCATTATACTTGAAGTCTCAACCAACTGCAGATCGTCAATGCCGAAGTTCAAATCTCAGGCTACCTCCCGTCTTAGCTCACTTTAGAGGCAAGGAAAGAAGTGATGCCTTGGACTATCTTATGTGTACAAGATCCTATCCTATTCGCTATACGGTAGATTTGGTGAATTCGCTATGCTTTTCTGTATATAGAGTAGATTTGGTGAATTCGCTATCTATGCTTTTCTGTATATAGAGTAGATTTGGTCCGCAACCGAGGTATGCGAAGAAGATCGATACAGAGGAAAGCATCACGATAAGCATATGTTTAACACCACGATCAACATCGTAGCCTACTAACATCGTAGCCTACTACCATAGCACCAGACGAGAGAGAGAGGGGATGGGATTCACCCACCGGTCCGCGATCACTGCCTCTGCTAGGATGGATGTACCATTTACTGGCTCTGCTAGGCCCTTTCCAGACAAGAGTGCTACTACAACACTTCCAGACAAGAGTGCTACTACAATACAAGAGATAACTGCTACTACATACACGGACTCAGACTCCTGGTCAGCCACTATCTAAAGAAGAGATTGATCCGGGTGTAATATAAGTGAAATTGATCCGGTAAGGGAAGCGGAATCGTGATAAGGGAAGGAGAATCCTAATAAGGGCTTATACGGAATGGAGTGATAAGGGCTTCTACATCGTACCAATAGAGGGACTTATCCATAGACTAACATAGACTAGACTGACTTCCATGTATTGTGCGAGGCTTAGAGTTCATGGTTAGAGTTCATGGAAGGAGGTAAATGGCGTTGTAGACTAATCCGACGGGGCTGAGGAGTTCAGCCAGTATGAAATTACAATTCAAAACGTAGACAGATCTTCCGAGAGATAGAAAATGAATTATATAAAGATAATCATGCGGTATAGTAGATATTAGTCGATCGGTATAGTCTACAATAGCGCAGTTCAGCCCGCATCGCTTGATACGAAATGCGATAGCTATTGTCACTGCTCTGCTCCCTCTATATCTGCTCTCTTTCTCCCTTAGGTTCTTCCCTCTCTCTCCCTTAAGGGAGTACGTATATAATAGCAACTGTACGACCGAGGAGTAGCATTATGCGACTATGCCGATCTACTCTTTTCTTTCTCCGCAATTACATTTCGCTAAGGGAGGAAGGGGGTGTAAAGTATTAATTATATGCTTTCTGGCGTCGTTCATGGCTTTTTTTAACGTATTTAGATCTACCGTTCCTCTCCCTATCCTCAGTTAGACCTCTGGTATATTTTCCTCCCTCCCTTAGTTACTATATGTTGTTCGCCATTCACTCCGTAGGTATGCAATGCCATTCAATTGCGTAGTCGCCGATCGAGGGGCATTGGATCAGGTCTCTCCGTTCGGATGATGGGATGAGCCCTTCGTTCGCGTAGCACCGTAGTCCCTTCCTTCTCTACTTTGATTTTAGGCGTAAATGATCCCTATAGGTCGGCCCTCTCTCTCTCCCTCTATTAGATGTATTTCTGCTCAAGGGCTTGGTTCTTCGTTTATTTGCGTGACATACCTTTCTTTCTTTCTTTATTCTATCGGTAGAGTGAAAGCACTCTCATTCGCTCCTCCTCCTCTCACTCCCCTCCGGTCCTCAACTCACCCACGAGTCTTAGACCTACTCTTCCCGTCCTTCGTCCGAAGAGTTCTTCGTTTTGTTTATTTATGCATCTCATTCTCCGGAGTAGCAGAAGTGAAATAGCGTAGCTTCAATTGCTATGCAGAGAGTGAAATAGCGTAGCTGAAGAGTACGCAATTTATACGACTATCCACCTATAGCGCAATTACATTTCATACAAAAGCGAAATGACATTGCGTCGAAAGAAAGGTATGTCACGCAAATAAACTCCGAACTAATCGGAGATTCGGACCAATCAGCTGAAGACACATAAAGAATGACGCTTTCACGCGGTTTCATTAACTTTACTAGAGCATCCCTTCAAAAACAAAAAAAAAAGAGAAAGAATTCAAAAAAAGAAAAGAGAAAGAAAATGCATAAAAAATACTAGAAAAGTTAACGTTATATGCCCCTGCCCCTAAATAAATTCTCTACTATTGCATGTGCATTCCAATTTTTGCATTTTCAAAGCTGCCGGATTGCCTGCCGAGCAGGTCTTGCACTACGTGCAACGTTGACCTATATTGCCCAGCACATTGGGTCCCGCTCCTACTAGAGAAAAAAGAAGAATGAAATATTTCTATTTAAATAGAAAAGTGAAGTTTCGGTTTTATATGATTATACGATGCATTTCCGAACCGGTGCAAAAAGAAAAGTTTTCTATTTTCAGACTTGATTTATCTGCTCTTTGGTCTTTCTGTTTGATTTTGTTCGCTCGACAGAATGCAATTTGGAAGAGTTCTAGAAGATACTTGACAGGAAAGAGAAAAAAGTGAAAAATTTCTACTATTTCTTTATACTACTATTTCTTTGGCGAAACAGAATGAATTTGGAGTCCTTGACTTCTGCTACATAGGTACAGATCGTTCGATACCAACAAACCAATCCACTCACTCACGCTACATTGCCTCCGAAACTGAATGAATTTGGAGTCAAACATCTTGGCTCGTTTTAAAGTTAGGGAGATAGCTCGACCGCCGACTAGTATTATAAGGGCTGGGATGAGGGAAAGAGTCAAAAAGTTGGAGTTAGAAACCCGGCTTAAAAGCACTTTTCCGGACAACTGAATTTCAATAAAGTGAGAAACCCCAGAGCAGATTACAGTATTACGTTCATGGCCCAAAGCCAAACAGATTCACTCTTCTCTCGGACTTATGGTCGAGCCATCTAAAGATGCCCTTAGAAATTACTAAATGAAGGGCGACCCCTCGGCCGTATTTTTGGCATACTGTCCCCCATGGATTCAGTGAGATCAAAAGTGAGAAAGCCCGTTGGCAGACAACGAGCACCAGCTAACCTTACAAGAGACGATATACAAAGACCGTACTGGAGTTTGAAGCTAACTGACACAGACCGATAAGTGACGAAGATGCTAAAACTGCTTTGGCAGAAATTTACGTCAAGTTAACTTGCTATCCAAAATTGCTTAGCGAACTCTAGCGCTCCCAGTGCGGAATCGATTTCTTTCTATTCTTATATATAAACGAAAAAACGTTTTAACAGATCTCTGTACTTTTCAGCCACAGCTTACCTTATTACAATATCATCGCCGAGAAGGGCATACTTTAGAAAAGGTCCCTTTATCCTTGGGTTAAGAAGGTACGCAGCCAACCATATAATGGTGTGAGAGGCTGAAGAGGGCCCAAGAGCCATCCAAGCCTTTTTTCCGCAGTGACAATACTTCGCTTTATTTAATAAAGGGCGAATAGAATACATTAACAGGGTCCCCAGCACATCGCGCCAACAACGGGCCAAAACAACAAGCAAATACTTTGACCGGCCACCTTATCTGTCTTTTCCGAGAAATCAATGGACAGAATGTTAGAAGGTTTTAGCGGCTAGATGGGACCTTCCTGATTAAAGGTAACATCAGTGGGAATGCAAGATAAGACCCTCCCCAGCAATGCACAGGATGTAATAACCGTTTCCGCACTTTCCAGTACCTACGCGTTAGGTAGAGTCTTCCATGTCTCTTTCCAAGATATCCAGGGATCTGAGAAAGCCAAGTATATGCGTTGGAGGAAAACTACATTGTGTCCAAGACGCCTTTTACTTGAGGATAATTCGGGGTAGAGAATTCGGGGTAGTTATAGTTTTAAACGTTGCCTTGCTAACCCGCTTGTCAAGAGGAAGAATTCTACACACACTGAACCATGAGAGATAGACCTTGCAAATGACCTCCTCGCGTAATGATGGACCTTGCAAATGACCTCCTCGCGTAATAATAATGAAACTCTTATGCTTTGGTATTATCGTCGGAATCCCTGCTCGACTGAGACTTACCGGACTTACCAACGGTTATGACTGATCCAGCCTAGTACTGCACAGCACACTGCTTGAAGTGATGTAAATAAGAGTTATGGAGTTTACTCGTAAGTCAGGACTCTTCGCGCAACAAACAACGAAGAAAGAGCTCCTTCAAAGATCAGCTTATCCAGTCCAGTCTGCCGCAGTTAGGATTAACCTTAGAGTTGGACGCCATCAACCAACCACTCGTGACAAAGGCAAAGAGATTGCTATGCCGCTCACCGCGCCTCCACACAGCCGAGGAATGATCGGATGATGCCTTGTAAAACAATTGAAATAATCGAGTGAGAGCTGTAGCTATGAGTGCTACGGATGGATTGACGATAGGAATGGAAGTATTTGATACTAACGCTCCTATAAGCATTTTTTCACCAGTCGGCGGAGCTAGACTCGGACGAAGAACTTTTCAACGGCTCTTGATAATAGAATTGAGGTCCTGTAGATACTTGCACAACATCTCCTATTCATAGACCCGCACCAGCCTTTATAGACAAACAATCTTTTCAAGAGGAATGAAAGTTGTGTTTAGCTCCTTATCGCCGTGGAGGAAAAAGTGTAGGAAAAAGAGGACTACTTTCTTTGGGGGAGTAGGTAAAACAGTACTCATCATGGAATTGATCAACAACATTGCCAAAGCTCATGGAGGCGTATCTGTATTTAGTTTTGCGGAGTAGGCGAACGTACTCGTGAAGTAAATGATCTTTACGAAAGAATCCGGAGTCTTCAAGAAATCTTGCATCTACTTTTTTGTCAAATGAATGAACCGCCGGGAGCTCGTATGAGAGTCGGTTTGACTGCACTAACCATGGCGGAATATTTCCGGGATGTTAATGAACAAAACGTACTTCTATTCATCGACAATATCTTTCGTTTCGTCCAAGCGGGATCAGAAGTATCCGCCTTATTGGGGAGAATGCCTTCTGCAGTGGGTTATCAACCTACCCTTAGTACAGAAATGGGTTCTTTGCAAGAAAGAATTACTTCTACCAGATCCATAACTTCGATACAAGCCGTTTATGTACCTGCGGACGATTTGACCGACCCTGCTCCTACCACGACATTTGAACATTTAGATGCTACTACCGTACTATCAAGAGGATGAGCTGCCAAAGTTATCCTGCAGTGGATCCTTTAGATTCAACGTCAACTATGTTACAACCTCGAATCGTTGGTAGTAAGGAAGAGGAGGCAAGGGATTGCTTTATTATATTATTAAATTGATATTACGAAACAGCCTTTGCCTGAGTGAAGTTCACAACGTTACAAATAACTTAAGGACATTTGAATTATAGCGGTTGGAAAAGAACTTAAGGACATTTGAATTATAGCTATAGCGATAGCGGTTGGACGAATTATCCGAAGAAGATCGTTTAAGAGATCTTTGCCAGAGCACGCTTGAGCCTTTCTTATCACAACCCTTCTTCGTGGCAGAAGTTTCTTATCACAACCCTTCTTCGTGGCAGAAGTCTTTACTGGGGAACCTAACGAGGAAAATCAAATATGTTGGTCTTGCAGAAAGAATTAGGGGGATGATCCTTTCCGGAGAATTAGACAGTCTTCCCGAGCAGGCCTTTCGGGTAAGATCGATGAAGCTACCGCGAAAGCTATAAACTTAGAAGAGGAGGGAAAGAAATGACCTTCAATCAATGTGTACTGACTCCTAATCTGTTTATTTTTGGATGAAGAAGTGAAAGAGAGCCTATAATTCGCACTCACTCGCATCATCAGTTCTCATTCTCGCTTCAAAAAGTTCTGTTAGGTTCTTATCTTAGTGATGACTTCTTCCACTATGTCTCTGATTTGAGCCTCTTCTCGCTCATCTGCACCCCTCACTACTGAAAGTTTCTCTTCTCGTTCTTCTGATCTGCGTTAGAAGTGGTAGAGTCAGCTCTTTCTGAACCTTCCCAACTTACTTATATATTGAGTTCAAAAGTTCTGTTAGGTTCTTATCTTAGTAGTTCTGTTAGATTCTTATCTTAGTAGTTCTGGTAGTTCTGTTAGGTTCATATCTTAGGACTCAAAGGAAGATCTCT
>JBBPFQ010257377.1:0-16815 GCA_037974815.1 Kaempferia elegans | reverse complement strand
CGACTTTCGATAAGGTGAAAAAAATATTTAGCCGTATATAATTCAGCCCTCCCGAAGTTTTTTTTAGTTCCGCCCCTTCCTGGAGACAAAGGCCGTGAAGCTGAAGCTTGAGGGTATGATGGACTCAAAGGTAATGCATAAATCTACTATATTTGAATTGAGTTCAATCAGATATATGCATAAATTTTAACTAAACTCATTATGAATCTAAATAATTTAAAATATTGAAACTTAACAACTGTGATGATTGGTCATGGCCACCAATGACGACATCTTAGGAATGAAATTGCAGTTACGCCGGCCGCGATTGATCTCCTAATTGAGAAATTGTAGCAAGGCTGTCCCGAATGACTTCCTGACCTCTTAACTGCGATTTCACAACTAGAAGGCCATGGCGACTTGCAATTAACAAGACGCAATCAACCTTGTCGTGATTTTGTAGCTAGAGGCCACAATTTTGCAACCTATCCACGATCAGACAACCGCAGCAGCTACCGGTAGCGACCTCGAGCACCAATTTTTTTAAAATTATTTTATTTTATACTTTTCAAAGAGACGACATTTCAAAAAATAAGAACACTCTTTTATAAATATAAAACTTAAGTGAGGTTTTCAGGTATTTTTAAAACTTAAGTACCCCATTAATAAAAGATAACATAGTGTGGTAGATAAGAACTAGGTATTCATATCCAAATGCTCACAAATTTATGAATATTTATTGTAGTCAATCAATTTTATACAATAATTCTTTTTTTTTTTTTCATAATTTTTACAGGAACCATGAATACATACAAGAGGCATTATATTATACAATTCACTCATCTATGAAACATTAGTTTGCAACTTGAACAAGCACATGAACTGCATATGTATAAGCGAAACAAATCGATACAATATACGAATACACAACATGGGAGGAATATAACTAGTCGGCGCCGCATAACTCACTACAGCATTCTGAGCAGGCAAGGCATGATAGAGCAGCACAGAGCTGCGTCAATGCAATCACAAGCTGATCGTTAAGCTTATTGCATGTGTTTATGCAGCAAGGGCAGCAGCAGCAGTAGGCTATCTTGTGGCAGCAGCCAATGGTCTTGTAGACAGCAAGGCTCTCGGGCTCCTTCCGAGCCCCTAATTGGTGATTTTCTTTGGTTGCTGTTGGATCTCCGAAGCCAATGGTCACTCCATGCACCACAGTTGGAAAGTTGTATCCTTGGCCTGCACGCATTCGGGAAGTTTTCTTCTTGACCTGTCCAGCTCAACAATATCCATCAGCTTGGGGTTCGATAAAGGAAATAAGGTGCTGAACTCCTAGGCTCTAAGAAGCGTATCAGGAAGGAAAACGAAACTGAATAGTTTTTCAAAACTTCACTAAATAAAGTAATAAACTATAATAAACAGTTTATGACTGCAAGATAAATAACAAAATGCCAAAACTCTTCATGACATATACTAGACAAGATCCAAGTTTCTAATAGAGCGAGGGGAGAAGAACTTGGGTTGCGAAATAATGTGAGAGGAATAAAGTAATACCCTTTACGTACATTATTTAATTGATACTAATAATTATCACCCTGTTCCTTCTTTTCATTTGAATCATGTATGATTCATTGATTTCTCCTGGTTGAAATAACTAGCTAACACACCAAAAGTTTTGAAATAAAATTTGTATTAAGCTTGATTCATCTAATATCTCTCTCATCTAAACTGTCAGCTAAATAAAAGATAAACAACTAAATTTATTTGAGACCAACTGGGTATTTTGCATTAATAATTATCACCCTGTTCCTTCTTTTCATTTGAATCCAGTATGATTCATTGATTTTCTTGTTTGACATAACTAGCGAACACTCCAAAACTTTTGAAATAAAATTTAGCATTAAACTTGATTCGTGTAATCTCTCTCTTATCTAAACTGACTAAATAAAAGATAAACTAAATTTATTTGAGGAGGCAAACAGGGGATCAAAGCCGTATGACTGGATATGAAAATGTGAGCTATCTGATCTGACAAACATGCACTCATATGAGAAGGAACATCATGCACAGTTTTTAAAAACAAACCTTCATCTTTTTGGATCCTGGTAGTTCATAGAACAAAATTAAAGCACAGGTGTTGCCAACTCCCTATTTGATAGCTAAAACATGTCATGTCATTATTTTTTAATGCGAGTTGTTAGCTATTAGCCGTAAATTGGGAGATGTTCTAGGAAAAAGTAATAAGGATGAGAATTTTTTTCATTCACAAGATCTATTTCTCATTTTGTTCGTGAATAGATGAACTATTTCTAGCAGAAATTAGTGCAATCCCACATTGCATGAGGTATAAGTGCAATAGCATATAACCTGTACCTGTTTTACTGCCTCCTTTACGGTGTCACTTTGGAGTAAAACCATACATGTATACTCTGAAGGAATGCTATTGTGTATGCTTAATTTCGCCGCCTGTAAAATCAAGTAAATAGAAAAAAATACGAGATTATAAGAACCACTCATCTACTTTCTCTGGAACATTGAAATAGATTTCAACATTATCATGGGTACACTGCTGATTAAACTAGTCAGACACACACAGCAAAGAAATGGCATGTCTTATAAAAGAGAAATCTCAGTATAAGAAAAAAAATTATCATATCTTCTTTTCAAAATGTTTGATGAATTTGTTAGTGTGTTAGAGAATTACTGGTCATGTCTTAAAGAAGGAACAAAGACTTGAAACTTACTCGACAAATACAAAACTTCAAATTTTAAAAGGAATAAAAAACACAAAAAAGGGAGGAACTTTTGGAATGGAAAACAAATAAAACTGGTGGAATATGCTCAATATATCAAATAATCTTTTCAAAAGAAAATATGATGGTGCAGGTTGTAACTCCAGCCTCCAAATTGATAGGAGCAACCTCATTGCTAAGCCAAAGACTGATATCAGTTTCCCTAGCTTTCCATTTTGACATTGTTTTATGAAGAAAGTTAGATTAAACTGCTTTAGGGAACTTAGGTCTGTTTGCTTAATGGAACATATTTTCTTGAAAAATGTTTTATTAATGTGGCAGAAAAGTATTGTGAATGTAAAATAGAGCATTTTGGGGAAAAATAAGTTTCAATTAAAACACGCAGAAAACATTTCCCCCACCCAAGCAGTTTAATCACTCCTCTTTCTCCCCTAGGTCCCTCCGCTGCCTACAGCCAAGCCTATTGGTTGGCCAACCTTGTTGGTAGGTAGGCTGACTGATGACCATCCTTGATGGTCAACTGTTCTTGCCGATTGGCAGGTGACCACTAAGGCACTAACCATCCTTGTCGACCAATCATTGACCAGTTACCATGGATTTTTCAACCATACCTACTAGCTGACAACAGCCATTGACCATCCCAATCCCTCAACTAGCCAAGATCAATAATCAACAAGTGTCCTATTTGATTGACAACAACCGATTGACTGATGACAATTGACTGCCCCTTGGGATGGACCAATCATCCCCATTGATTGACTGACGATTGCCAACCGACCCTGCTGATTGGTCAATCGGTGAATGGTTGGTAACCATCAACCGTCTTGGCTGACAATTGTCCCTGTCAACCATCCCGTGTGCAGGAAAGGGAAGGGAAAATATTTTCCCTGCATCACTGACAAACAAGGAAACATAATAGATATTCCCTAAAACATTTTCTTGGGAAAATATTTTACAAATAAATTATTTTCCATAAAAATACAGACTCTTACAGGGATATTCCTATAGAGTTTCATTTTTTACGTGTTTAGTTTTACTGAACATGTGGATCGAAATATTTTATGATTAACTAAAATCAGACAACTGTTAATGAATATAGAGTCAAACTGTCAAAGAGTTCATGTCTCATAAGAGATCTTTCATGGACATCCATGCAGTGATGAAGAGGTTTGCCACTAGAAAGTTCAAAGAAAAAATGGGCATTCTTTAAGCCAACGTAGGTACTAGTATTTTAAATTAAAGGATGTACTAATAATAAAAAAAATACCCGCTATATTTATTTATGGACCTACAAAGCTCCAGACAGATACATGATTTTGGTTAAAAAAAACAAATATAAGTGCAGATGTATAATGTATTTATGTAGTCCTTTTTGGAGCATGAGCTTAATTCATAGAATAATTTGAAGTTGAGAAATGAAACTTTACCAAATTTCAGTATTAAACCTAACTGAACTGCAGCATTTTTTCTTCAAACTATCAGAGAGTCTTAAGAACAGTTTGCTACTTGTGTCATTATGCCAGAGGAATCGCATAGTCAACCATTTCAACTACTAGAGCATTTATCATAAACTGGCCCCAAAGAACTCATACTGTTGCTTTTTATATTCAGATTGCTTAAACTTGGAGAACAATGAGACTTTATGTTGCATCTTATGAATTAATTAATTTCCAAAAAATGTATTGTGATTGCATTAGGATAATAACAATGAGAGATTTTCTGAGAGTTGCAATAAAGTGAAGGATTAATTTCAGTCATAAAAGGCTTAGATGCATTATACTTTTAGACAGTTTGTTAAGGCAGTCTGAAACTTGAGGATGATGCCCACAATTCTAGTATAATTTAGTAACGTACCAAGTCTGATATTAGTAAACTACCGACTCTATGCACAAGCAGACACGTGTTTGGACATGGGTGATCAATTGTGTGAACAGGGTTGAATCTGCTTGTTCATACTATAAGGAAACCATCAAGTCAAGCCAGTCAACAGTCAAAGTCCAGGGACTCCACATGTAACTCGGGAATCTGATGGCAACTCACGCTGCAATAACTTTGAAGGTTTAGAATAACTCTAGGCAACTGAAGATGACAATTTGTTGCCCATCTCTACTCCAATCCACACCCATCCCATTCTCATTCATCTCAACCTTAAACCAACTGATTCTATCACACACCCAGACCCAGTAACTCCTCCATCAAGATCCAACCCAACTAATTCTATCACACACCCAATAGCTCCTAAACTCTCTCTCTCTCTCCAAGTCAGGTGCCCAACAATTTCCAAGTCAGCTTGGCACAAGTTTCAGTCACTTTGGTTGAGCAAAATTCACCTTGACTGATTTAAGTCCACCTTGAACGAGCTCCTCCTAGTTTGGTTGAGTTAGCCAGCTACAATTCCTGGTTCGACTAAACTCCTCTCACCTCTATCTATTCTAGCCAACTTCCCCCAATCAACATTCAAGCCAACTCTAGCGGTTGGTAGACTTCTTTATCCATTGTGATTTAGCCATAACAAGGTCAATTCAACTAGAGTGCTACTGGAAACAGAGATCCAAACTTCTAATAAAGATTTCATATAGGTGTGTGTAATTCCAAATTAAAGAAGTCAAAGGCAAGTCAGTCCAAGAAAAATGAACTAGTAAGCTAAGCGGAAGTTTGATGAATGGTGAAAAACATAACTACAAGAGATCAACAGAAACACCAGTGGCGAATAACATGACTAGAAGAGATCAAAGAAATCATAAGAAAGAACAATTTTAGGCACCATCAATTTCATCATTTAGGCTTCTTTTATCTTTCATGCACACATGCAACTTCTCTTTTTTTTTCACCTTGAGCAAAGGCTTGAATAGGGCCAACCTTTGCATCAAGAGAAAACACAAATGCACTGTACAAATTTTTTTAAAAAAAACTGTAGAGAATTTAACTGAACATTAAACTAGAATATACAAAGTTAAAAAGGTAAACTAGGATGAACCTAGTGTGGGACATAATAGCAATAGTTTTGAGTTGAACTGAATGAAACATAAGGATGAGATTGTTATCAAGTATCAAACACAGGTGGACACACGTAGCAGGAATATTAACCAAAAATAAGTTGATTGCATATTAGCATAAGAATAGTAGAATACTAATATACCTTCTAGTGACTGCAGACGCAATATAACTGGGAAAATAATTGCATGCAGAAAATTTTCAACAGTTTGTTTTTCCGTAAGAGCAACTAAACATCAAAGTAAATGTTGCTAGATATTGCTCTAGGGACATAAGGATAATAATGACCAACAGAAATAGTTACAGCTTACATTGTAAATCTGAAACAATGACAGATCCACAAAGAGGTTAAAACACACATGAAAGAATAGGATAAGATTTCTGGGACAAGAAAAGAAAGGTAAGACAGAAATTATACAAATAAGTTTTCATTGCTTAGATCCTATAAACAAGAAGTATAGCTTGTCGCAGTTTAATAGTACAGTCGCATCAAACCTTTTCCTCAAGTTGTTTACTCTCAGTGAACCACGCCTGGGCTGTAAGAAGATCAATATGCTGCTTGACCAAAGCCTGTGAGTACATTTGATAAAAATACTATTATACGGTCTGTAGAAAGCGGTGGTAATCTGATACAGCCAATACATGGGCATAAAAATATATAAAGGGACAAAAACTCTTGACACCACAATTATATTTGCAGTATCAATTATAAATTACAGTACCAACATGTTTCTGATAACAAAACACAGTTCCAAGTCAAACATTAATTCATGTGACCTTTTTAAAGTTTTAAAAACCCATTTCCAAGTAAAACAGTAAGATCATATAACTACCTTCTTAAAGTTTAAGGATCTGATCGCCCTCTAAAGATCTATGATCTATCCTAGCAGTTTTTTCACTTTTAGTTTGCCACTGATTGTTCTCAAACCCCTAATAGAATCTAGCTTTCTTGCTATGAGTTTTCTTCCATTTTCTTAAGGCTCCATCTTCAAGCCTGCCATCTGTCAATATCAATTTCTAGCTTGTGCACAAGCATTCATGCATAATATCTGATAGAAAGAGACATAATCACATAAACATCACTGCGATAAAAAATATACTGTTTGGAAGTGTAGGGTGGTAATATTTATGTAGACAAACAAGAAATCCGCATAGATACAGGGTCAGTACATCACTTTAATGATTAACAAATTTAGAGGCAATCGCAGCAAAAACTCCATAAAGGTTCTTTCTCAAGACTAAGTTTGTTTATCAGATCTTACTTCTTAACCTTAATCTTATTGTGAAATTTTATATTCAAACAAATAGAAAGCTAAATAGGAACCAGCATTGGTTTCCATACATAAATACAACTTGTTGATCGATGCAAACATTTAGCCAACATGCTAAGTGATTATTGTGTGGGCAACTAACATTGTACTAACGTATCATAGTTTGTTGAATTCAAGATCAGGTCACTTTTACCAGATGATACCATGCAGCCAAAGTTGTGGAGATTATTCTTTGATAAGAAATTCATGTCACACTTGCTAAGGATGTTCAGATTAAAATATTTGGCCATAGGTTATTTTCATAGAAAACAAAGGAAATTTTACTAAATATGTTTCTAATCTTACTTTCTCAAGAGGAAAATCTTTTGCATTGTACACCTTCAAGTCGATAGCAATATCAGTCATGTCAGCCAATATTCCCTTAGCTTGAAGAGTCTCTGGAAACCTTCCATAAAATCGGCCTGATATTATCAGTGGACATTGAGCTGAAAGATCTGGAATATTAATAGAGTAAACCTGAAAGGACAGGTAAAACAGTCTTTGAGGTTGCTTTATTAGAGAAATGTAGAGCCAGATTACGAGGTAAATGCTAGAAAATTTGATATATATATATATATATTGGCGCTAACCTGCATAAATTGGATTATCCATTATTGAGTTTATAAGGTCCAAACTACTAATTCATTTGGCACCCGAAAAAATTGCAATGAATCTTTAATATGCCAAATAAGGAAAAACCTAGATTATTCAATTTTGGTGATAACCTGAATAAATCAGACTGTCCATGATTAAGTATATAAAAAGTGGTTTAAGCTGAAACAATTATAAGGTCCGAATAACTGATTCATTGAAAGTCTGCCTAATTGCAGTAAATGCCACATTTTAGTGGAGAGAGAAACTGAGCTTACGATATGGAAGCCCCCTTTCACTGATTTATTTGAACAACTGAAGAGAAGATAATGGCCATCTACGGAAGCAAAACACCAGAAAAGATGTTCATACGAAACTGGGCAGAACGATGGAAATGGACCAGTGAGCAGTCAATTCTGAAATGTAAACATTATTACCAAGCCAACTTCTCCAAAACATTTGAACCCATGTATAGTGTCGTTCATGTTGATTGATGCTCAGTGAGGTTGTACTCCGTGGAAGATCATACCACTAAGATGATTCTAGGTCATCTTCTACAACTCTTTTGCTTTCCAACATAGCAACAAGAGGAATGCATCATCATTGACTTCCTCTGCAAGCTTGGCAATGCCAATGTGTGTCTCACTGTCCTCAACTCCAAGGTCAACTCCAAACCTGACATCAGCCAATCCCTTGATTCCAAGCATTCCTCCATCGTGCTAAAAGCAACCACCCAGGTCCTCGCCGACATCTATAGCATCTGCAAATCCATCACACTGTCATAGTTCTCTTGTATATCCTCACCATGAGAAGCTCCTTGTTGCTGCTTTCTTGAATTCATCAAGGAGAATGGGGGAAGATGAAAGGGACTTTTGCCATTTCACTCTTTTCCCCACCTCCTTTCTTTAGATCAGTATCAAATAAACCATGGATTTAAATTTCAAGCCCTGACAGTCAACATAGCTAAGACTTTCCATTCCATTCTTGTGCCGAGAACCAGAACAATGTCATCACTGACATAGACAAAGATGTCATTCTAGCTCCCCTTCTTCTTTCTCGTCCATCTTTCTCCTCAAAGTTGTTTTGTTTAGCAAGGACAAAGACAAATTTGCAATCGAGAATCAAAATCAAGGAGTGGGAGGTGGAGACAAGAAAGACAACATAAACAGAACCAAAATATACACAAGAAGACATACCCAAAATTAACAAAGAATTGAGAGAGGTGGCACCACAGAGGAAGGTGCCCTATGAATCTATAAAAGAGTCAAGCAACCAATTCACACAAAATCCGAGGAGAAAATGTATGCAAGGATCAGAGGCGACTTCTTGCGATCTTGCCGACATTGTGAACCGATGACGGTCAGTATCAAATTGAGTGGTGGACTAATGGGTGGAGAGTCACATCTGTAGCTTTGCCTCTTACCTTTCAATTATATATTAACTACAATATTTAATTATTTATCTATTTTGATTATATATATAATTAAATATAATTAATTAAGTCTATTATTAATTAATATTATATAATTAAGCATATTTATAATATATAGTTAATTAGTTAGAAAATATAAATATTATATAATTTATCTATATATAAATACCCATCTGTTACCCTGCACACCCACGGTGGATGAAACACCCCTCATATATTGTTGTGCCGGTATTATTTTGAGATTTATTATATATATATATATATATATATATATATATATAAACAAAAAAATTTTCCTTTCCTTATATCAACTTCCTCCCTTCCTGTCCTCCTTTCCCTCCCACTTCCTACCTCTAACGTATAGACCCTTAGGATGCAAAGGTATTGCAATTAATCTGAAATATGCTAGAACCAAAGCACAAACCCTAAAAGGAAAGCAAACAAACTTTAAGACAATTTTGCTAAAGAAATATACCACAAAAGGGACCAACATATAACTGAATCTAACTAGTATAGTCCACTATAAAATCTTGACTCTTATGAAATTGAATTGTAAGTTTGAATGGCATTGCAATTTTGAGTATCATGGTTAAAACTTCTAAAGGCAAGTTAGATTTTACAGTTAACCCTTCTTTTTAAATTGTCACAACTGTTCTACTTTCCTAATAAACTTTTGTAGACTAGAACTATCTAGTAATTTGGCAGCGTTGATGTTTTTACACGAACAACTAGTTAAATAATTATTGCAGACCACAAATCAAAAACTTTGGAATCACTTGCATACAACCATATGGAATCACATGCATAGAACCATATGACTAGAAAGCGCCGTATAAATCAAGAATAATAATATAAGGAAATTTTCAATACAAGTTATATGTGTTCCATGTACTGTGAATAACTCTCACTCATTAAAGTTTTGTCCCATATTGGTTGGCACGAGCTATTCCTACCATTGTTGTTGTGAATCAAAATTGAGACCCAATAGCATGGGTGAGAGTTAAATTTTCACAAGTCACTAAGGCAACATTGTTGACCCTACATACCATCCATATAAGTAAATATTGGTTTTACCATTGCATCAAGCAAGACAAATTTAAACCCTATGAAACCAAATTTTAAGTTATTAAACACTGATTAAACTTCAATTAGATATTACAATTTCAAGTGATTTAGAGGCATAGATATGACAATAATTTATAAACTATATAATATATACACAACTATATCTATAATTGTTAAAGTTGATTAGCTAATCACTAATTTAAATAGGTCAGGCTGTTGGAACCCATGCTACACTTTATAAAATAGGCCACTGCACTTGTCCATGTGAAACTAATGAACATAGAACATGCTACCTCTGACACTCCCCCTCACGCCCAACATGACTCAAAGCTACAGGCCTAAGTATTTTTTTTCTACATAGGAGGATTTGAGCCATGGACTTCATGCTCTCAAGCGATGTTAAGCTTGATTGACTAACCACAAGCTCAAAAGCTCAAGCTATTACAAAAGATACCACAATTTATATAATGGACCATTGCACTTGTATATGTGAGACTAATGGACATGGAGCATCGCACCTTTAACAATAATTAATCAATTAACTAACGTTATTATATAAAGTAATCAATGAAAGAGACATTCTAGTATTAGTAGAGACTATTAATAAGAAGACATTATTAGAAGTTCTCATACTAGTATTGTATGCTAAAGTTAAAATGTTATTGTTTTTGGATTTTATTGGAAGGTAGTATCTAGGAGAATGTATCTTTCTGGACTGATACTGAATCTGGAATCAACACAGAATTTTTAAACCTTGTTTCTCATACTTCAAGTTGCAAATTTCAAGATTTTGGAAGACATGAAAGAAGATAGTCAGAAATCTCACAACACAAAAACAAGAACATAGTCTCTCCTTTTCTGCCAAATCAATTTCAAATAATAAGAAACTCACATAAAGATCACCTGAATCTGCAGAACATACCTCAAATTCATCAAGGTCAGTGAAGCTGTCGACTGTCAGGTTTGCGATTATGGTTGAAGAAGCTCTACAAAACCATTTCTTAATATGTGTTCCTATTGAATCTACATAAAAGCATATGGAGCAATTAATAATGAATATGAATAGAAATATAAAGTTAAAAATTAAAGATTATAAGAAAATTGTAACCCAATATACAACTGAAGTATTTCATATTATAAATAGATCTAAAGCCTGGCATTCAACCCAAATCTATTTCTGGCTGTAATAGGTTAAGCAGTAGACAATAATTGTTGATTAATCTTATACAACAACAGCAACAACAACCAAGCCTTATCCCCTAGGTGGGGTCGGTTACGTTGATTAATCTTGTGCCATATAAAAATCTAAAGCTGTAAGTAGTCTGCATAATTTCATAGAAAATTAAGAATTTAATTGCATGATGTTTCTACCTTGTACACAATGAATCCAAGAAGCTAAAAATATAACTATCTGATTTCCTATTCCTAAAAGACAACATAGTTTCCAGTACAGCTCCCAAAATGGCAGTTGGTCTTACAAACAAAATAGGAAACTGAAATGATACAAACTTAGAAGCTTCTTTTTGATCCACTTTACTTTTTCATAAACAAAATTGTGAACAAACAGATTTTATTCATTCCCCTCGCAATGTTTCTAACAAGAAGATACTAGACATAATCACATAAAAATGGGTGACAAGAAAGCATCTTAACTGGCCCAAAATTACACCATCCGTTAATCTTAAGATTTTCAAATCATCGGATTACAGGACTAATTGGGAATTTTTTTGTCAAATAACCAGAATCATACAACGGACCCTAAAAAAGTTAGTTCATTTATAGCATGTTTTACTTGTGTGAGAAAAATGAATCATTTAGTAACCTAATATTTCATCATCACCAACATTATCAAGCCTCGTTAGTCCCAACTATTAAAGATTTGCTATGGGAATCTTTTCCCTCCATTGAACTCTTTGAAGTAGGCTATATCCCATAAATCACATTTGATGAAACTAAGCAAAATTTTCTTTGATGTACCTCCTGCAGCTATGACTGACTCATTTAGCTTGTCTAATTATAGAATCAATTAGGTGTTGGCATGACTATGTCATCTTAGACCAATTCTCATATTATCAATTTTTTTTGGAGTTGCACCTAATTGCTCTTAGATGATATAAAATTTGTTTTATTTCATCTACTATGAAAATTGAAATGCTTGCCACATAATCAACCACTGTAGCAATAACTCCTAAATTGACAACATTAAACCAAATTAAGGATGCCTGAAGAACTTTGTTATAATTGGAGATGTGGCTGACCTGCATCATATGCAGCATCATACTGCCCCCGCCCAATAGAAGCCAGCATCTTCAAGAAATAATGGTTGCAATAAGAACCTAGAAAATTGTTTTTAGCATAATGAATCTTCTGAAAACAATGTATAAAGCATGGTCTTCCAAAGAAGTAGCAATGATGAATTGGGAAGAGACATCACAAAAACCTCAATAAAATAACTTAGAACTCTATCTGAGATTCATACAGATTGCATATTCCACAAATTTATGATAAGCCAAAAATAAATGAATCTTATATGATAAAAAAAAATCAAAACAAAGACAGTTTATATATTAGCTACACTTAGCACTAAAAAATGTTGTCATGAAGTTGCAAATTCCAATGTATCAGAGATCGTTGACAATCACTTCCCTGAATCATGGTTGCATAAAACAGCTAGGAAACAGGAACAAGAGATTATATATATGTGTGCGAGAAGCAGAATCAATTTGTTATTTCAAAATTTCATTGCAGTTGGCCTCAAGGTTTACTTTATTTAGTTAATCATTTTAACTGTCGGCCAAAGTACATGAAGTGTGAACTGATAGCAAATGTAAACAGAGGAAGCCTATCTAAGAAATTTATGGCAAACATTCCTGTGGTTATTTTGATGCTTGACATATGTAGGGCAGTTTCCACAAAATCATGCAACTTAATAAGAAGCTACTGATCTATATAACTTACCTATGCCAAATGTAGAAATCCGAGGAGATATAGATCCACTATTTCCCAAAAGAGTTTTAATGGTGCTACAGATGTCGCGTTCATCTTCAACAGCTCCATCAGTTATGAGAAAAATTTGTGGAATCGAACAATTTGTACTTGATAGTAAACCAATTGCCTATAAGAAAAGAAACAATAACACAACAATCCATAATTTAAATTTACTAATACAAACTACAATGTCTTGAACAAAAAGGTAACAATACAGAGATATGTAAAGTTTGTGCTAAGCAAGAAGTTACCTCCTTTAAGGGATGCATTATGTCTGTTCCACCCTCTGCAATAAAATCTTTATTCATCCACTGGATAGCATTTTCTACCATTTCTTCCGTTGCAGGCTCCAAACATGGTGAAAAAGAATGCAACTCATCATTGAAAGCTATGATATCAAACAAATCGCCTGGCTTGAGCTCTAACAGTGATGCAGCTAATGAGCCCTTAATATTCTCGATAAAATTTCCATGCATGCTTCCGCTTACATCAACGACAAATACAATTTCATTTTTGAAAGCCTGTTTCAATTGAAAAAAAAAAATCCAAATAGAAAATTTATATAATAACTTGACAGAAGTTTTTTCAAGGAAAATATACAATTACAAGTAACCTAACATTTAAAGATGTTCCCTGATATGTAAATTGTAAAGTATATGGTGAGCACCCTTTAAAATGATAAGCTCATTCTTTGCATGCTCAGAGTTACATATGGAAGTACAAGGGAGGTGATAAATGGCATATATAAGATCATGGAGAGAGAAAAAGAGAGTAAATTAGAAGCTTAAATTACACTTACAAGTTCTCTGATATAAACAATAGATGGTTAGTAAATCTTTTCAAAAAAAAATATTAAGATCTATGGTAACAACAATTGTTTTCTTGACCATGGTTTGAAATTGTGTCATGCCAAGTAGCATAGTCAAAATTTACCAGCCTAGTAGATTATACTTTATAGAAACTCGATATTGATCAGCATGGCTTATATCTATGATACAGATTGAGAGATAATTTTGAATTTGAATTTCAAATTCAATTTTACTTGTTTGAAAATAATTTAGCATGTTTGGTAGTAGTTTTTTTTTTCATTTGTTATATTTTTAGGGTAATCAATTGACTAGGACCATTATATTTCCTTCTTTCCTAGTTTCTGGTAAGGTCAAGTATATAAAAGTGGTTAATTGCCTATGTAAGTATCATAGGCAATAAAAAGACTTCCACTATCTTCTGTATTGAGAGTCTTCCCTTTGTATAAGGTTGTGTGTGTATTGATGCCACATCACTTGATGTCAGAGTGGGACCTAGTTTGATTTCTATACTAAAATCCAAAGTGACTCCCTGTCTTCATGTTAGGCCATGCCCTTCAATCGTACCCCACCATTTTGTCGCAGCCCACATTCACCCAATCAATAGCATCCTGTTCCCATCCAAACAGCCACCCACTCCCATGCAAGCTCGATCCCCACTACTGCATTCAGTCATGTTGTAGCCACATTACACACTATGAACGCAACAACGGTCCCCAGTTGAAAATTAAAGTCACATCATCGGAAGGTTGGAACCAAATAAATGAATGCTAGTTTTCGAGTTGAACACAAGAAGCATTGTTGAAATTGTGGAGAGGCTGACCTTTTTTCGCTGATTACTTCCTGGAAAAAGATAAAAGCAGAACATATCTCTCTGGTCACCATCAAGTGTTGTTGCAGACTTTAAGAGTATACCACCAGACAAGTCATTTGAATAAAGCTGATGAAGACAAAAAAAAATGATAGAACTATAAGCCCCATTTCCTAAAACAGCACAAGGTTATTTTTTTCATTTCCTTCCCTAAATTGTCAAATGAGAGACAAAATTAACTGCGCTAAACATTCAGTTGTCCTATTGGCATATTCAAATTAAAAAGGTGACAATAATAACCCACATAATTAAGACTTGCAGTTTTATGTCCAAAAGTTCATGATTCATATCTATCCTTTTGTGCTACAATTCAAGTATTAAAGTAATATTATTATTGACCACAGTTCAAATAAACAAATGTTAACTCAATGTGACATAAATTGGCGATATTGACCTCTAACTAATGCAATTTGGTTGAGTCAATTATGGTCCATTAGTTAAGCATTTGCTAGCTCTAATGTTTGGTTAACACTGAATTGATCTGAGCACAAGAGCAAGATTCCGTTTATAGTTCGACTAAATAAAAAAACTGAAGCGAACATATTATATGCAGTAGGCAAAACTAGTTTAAAACTCTAGGATAAGTGCACATGGCATGCTAATAACGCATTGAAAGGTTTTGCACAAGTTAGTAGATAATGTAAAGCAATGAAGTAAGAATTGATATGGTTTCAAATTTTGTTCCTCCTTGTCGAGTTGTCACTTGAGGAAGCTACAACTCATGGACTGAAATTGAAACAATGCATTCTTGGGCAAATTTATGTATTCACCTATATCATACACAATCAATCATTATAGATACCCTTGTTCATGTCTGTATTAAACAATTCAGACTCCCAACTGTGACCAGGAAAGGAGAGTGGCATACCGAGATATTCTTTGTTTATGATTTTATTCTCTTTGCCCTTCCTCCTCTTTTATTAATTTTCCTCTAACCTACTCAATTTTTCATTCTCCTTGTCCTATAGTCTCACCGCACACTGATGCCAAGTATGGTAGTCACCTAGAAAATGAGATCACCATGTCTTGTACCACATGTTAGTCAAAAATTGCAATCTAGAGCTTCGGATCTTATGATCCACATTGACCTAAACGTTCTAGATCACTAGTAGAATCTTATGAACCTACGATTTAATCTTCTTCTTGTTCATGTGTACGATCTTGATCCAAAACCCCAAACAACCTTAATTAGGATATATTTAAATTCAATCAGACGCTTTAATAATCAATATTTACATAGCAAGTATTTTTTTCATGACATATCATTTAAGGAAATTTGCAATTGTATATGATGGTTTGTGACTCCTAAATAAAAGATTTTTTTTATAATTATTGTCACTATCATCTATCTCGAAGTAGAAAATTGCTTTTAATTATTGTTCATCTCATAGAAGTTTATCTTGTATAAAGATAGAACACTAACAATTGTGTTGTATTTTTCATATATTACTATATGAATAATTTATTTATGTTTCATGATATTGAAATGAATATTTGAAATGTCCATGTTAATAGAATATATTGAAAATTAATATGTATATAAACTATAAATGTTAACTAAAATATTCTTGATTGTAATATTTTACAATTGTACGATCTAAGCCTATGATAATGTTTCCATTCCTCGGTAGGATCTCAATCATACAATCATGTTCTCCATCACTTAGCAATCAATATCATGTGATTGCTCTATCTCTCTCTCTCACTCTCTCTCTCTCTCTCTCTCTCTATATATATATAGCCCCCGGGGCTATGGTGCAGCGGTAAGAGCATTCAGTTATCTCTCAAGCACCCATGGTTCGATTCCCAGCTACGGCACATTTGCAGGGATTTTTCCTCCAAATGAGATTCGCAACTAAGGGATGCTGGGCTTCTGGATCGCCCGCCGTGAGTGCTTCCCGATTTACCCTGGTGACTAGTAGGAAACTTTCGTCGGGCCATATATATATATATATATATATATATATATATATATATTGGTGAGAAAGAAGACAGTTAATAATATCCTCGCACAACTTATCTTTAC
>JBBPFQ010255194.1:0-16819 GCA_037974815.1 Kaempferia elegans | reverse complement strand
ATTTAATATGATATTGAAAACGATAAGAAGAAGGGAAACGTACAAAATTGTGCAAACTATAGGAGTATTAAACTAATAATTATACCATGAAACTTTGGAAAAAAATAATAGAAAAAAGATCAAGGAGACCACAGTGACCGAAAATCAATTTGGGTTCATGCCTGGAAGGTCGACAATAGAAGCTATACATATTAGACAACTAATTGAAAAATATCAAGAGCAAAAACAAGATCTATACATGATATTCATTGATCTAGAAAAAACTTATGATAGAGTCCCAAGAGAAATTATATGGAGAATTATAAAAAAGAGAGGTATTAATTTAACATATATTGAACTAATTAAGGATATGCATGAGGATGTAATGACCAAAGTAAAGATTTCAGACGGAGGAACTGAAGCATTTCCAATAAAGATAGGGGTTACATCAATGATCAACTCTAAGTCTCTATCTTTTTATACTAATTATGGATGAACTCACTGTATAATTGTTAAACTAGAATCTTGGTGGAAACATTAGAAGGGAAAGGTTTTATGCTTAGTAGAATAAAGACAAAATATATAGAATTTAAGTGTAGCAATATTAGACGTAATGAGATAATTGTTAAGATATGGATCATTTTTGCAAAACGATAGAGGGATTGAGAGAGATGTCTTACATAAAATACAAGCTAGGATAGTTGAAATGGAGGAGAGCGTATGTGTTTTATGTGATCGTAAAGTTCCGCTAAAATTTAAAGGAAAGTTCTACAAAACCACTATGTTATATGAAGCTGAATGTTAGGCTATGACTCGAGCACATGAACAGAAGATGAGAGTTGCATAGATGAGGATGTTAAGGTGAATGTATGAACATACGAGGATGGATAGAATAAGAAATGAGAACATTAAAGTGAAAGTCAGAGTTGCATCTATTGAGGGAAAACTTTGAGAGACACGTTTAAGATGGTACGGGCATGTACTTAAACGACCAATAAATGCTCCAGTTAGGCGATGTGAAACTATAACAAACACGCATATCAAACGAGGAAGAGGAAGAGGAAGACTAAAAAAGACTTGATTAGAAACAATAAAATAAGATAAAATGTATTTAAGTATAGATGATGATATAGTAGGAGATAGAGTACAATGACATAAAATGATCCATACAGCCAACTCCACCTAGTGGGATAAGGCTTGGTTGTTGTTTTGGATTTAGAATTTGGGGTATAATATGAAGGATTTAGCATTTATATATACACACACACACACACACACACACACTTCTATTTGCTTTCTTTCTTCTCCTCCCCTATCTTTTTATAGTGTTATCTCCTCCCCATGACCAGATGATGGAATCAAAGATGAGGCAAGTGAAGAAAATTTTTCGCTCTCTTGGCTAGTTTTGGATAGCACAGGCCAAGATAGGTTCTATCTCGGTTGCTACAACGTCTCTATTTTAACAAGGCGGTAACCCTTATTTGTGTAAATGGTATTGTTTTTAATTGGCATTACGAACTGAACATTTCACTTATGCTGACCAATACCAATTGTTAGCTAAAGCAGTGTTGCAAATTTCGGCCTAGGCGGCCCTTAGCCGAACCGAAAGCCCGATTGGTGCCTAGCGCTTTCTGCAACATTAATTTCACTATATGTTTAAGTTGGTAGTTACTTATTGTGATTGGATATTTTGCTAGAAATTTAGAATAACGTTCTTTCGTTTTTAATTTCAATAAACCTAAACAATTTTTACAATGAAATTAATGTCTTCAAGGGAACTTTTCAAGTGGATTTGAATTTCTTTTTGTCTTCCAACCTAAAACAAACCTAAAAAAACATAAATATTAGTATTGAAACACTAAAAATTGCTTTAATAATTTATAACTATAAATAATACCAATATTATTAATGCTGAAATTAATATATTTATAAAATTTAAAAGAACTAGAGCGCCTAGGCACTAGGTGCTAGTGGGGTGTCCGACTGGCACCTAGCGCTTTCTGCAACATTTAGCTAAAGTCATGGTTTCATCTGCCATTATTTCTAACTATTCCCTTAGGATCTTGTGATAATCCATCTGTGAGTTGGCATCTAGAACACTATTGACTTTTTCATGTAGAAAACAAAGATGATATTTCTTTTAAGAGATCATGATTAGTTGTTAACTGAGATTTGGTGTCACATGCAGCCTGTTGGAGTAGTTGGAGCAATAACTCCTTGGAACTTTCCTTTGGCCATGATTACTCGTAAGGTAATACTGGCAATTAGATTGTCTTCTTGACATGGAAAATCTCTTTACAATTATAATGGAGACTGATGCCTTAGTGGTATGCCAGGTTGGGCCTGCATTAGCTAGTGGTTGCACTGCTGTTGTCAAGCCGTCAGAGTATACACCCTTAACTGCTTTAGCTGCAGCTGAGCTTGCTCTTCAGGCTGGCATTTCACCAGTAAGTCTCTTCTTGTTATTTGGCTTTTTTTTATTCTATTCTTAGGATCTACTTTTGAATGTAATTATGCTATAAAAAGTTGACAATTTTGATTGTGGATGAGCTTAAAATTGAGAAATTGACTGGATTAAAATGGTGTTTATAACCATGGTCCATTGCTGGGGTCTGGTCATATTGAGAGTTAACAGGTTTGACCATTAACTGGCATATGGACCAAGCAATTTTGCTCTGTCTTGTCAAACATTTGTATGGGTGGGAAATAACAAAGGGAAAGAGGGGAGAAAGTAGAAAGAGAAATAATGGAGATTTACATTTTTATTGTTCTGATTTCTTTTATCCCTTTTCCCATTATTCAGGGTGCACTGAACATTGTTTTTGGAAATGCTCCAGATATTGGTGATTCTCTACTTGAAAGCACAAAGGTGTTTGCCTATTATTTCATGTTTGCATGAATATATTTTCTTTGAGCAAATCATCCATGCTAGCGTTTACAATCATGTAGGTCAGGAAGATCACCTTCACTGGATCAACAGCTGTAGGAAAGAAACTTATGGCAGGATCAGCGAGTACTGTTAAGAAGGTATATGTTTATCATAAGTCAGCCATTGCAAGTTACATGATTATTGAATACATAGACATTGACCTGAGAAAGGGCACATAACCCTATGGAATATTACAAACTTTGTATTGTTCACTAAGGCCTTAGTTTCTTGTTTTACTGATATTGGTTCAATATTTTAGTCCAACTATTGTACTTGTTCTCTATATGTAAAATTAAATGTCACATTGTTATAATTATGTTGAATTTGTTAATCTTCATTCAGATATCATTGGAACTAGGTGGGAATGCACCTTGCATTGTGTTTGATGATGCAGATCTGGATGTTGCAGTAAAAGGCAGCGTATGCCAATCACTTCTTATTACCTAAATACTGTCTTTTCTTTGACACTATGTTTCTGGACATTCATGGTTGTTCTCTCCTTGTTAATCTCAAGCTGAATTTTATCTGACTATACTATCATGTTTGTCTAATCATTTCATATTTTCATCACTGATGACGTTGTCCCATTGATTGAGCAGTCTGAATGATGAAATAGATATTATAATCTAACTATCCTCTTAGCTGTTCTCAACTTTAACATTAGCTTAGTTTTTAGACTGTGACTTTTAGGTCAGCTCTCACCAATACTCTTTCAAGTTATCACCTCTTTCTCATTGAAACATTATCATTCATCTGTCTTTCTGTTACTAAACAACATAATTATCCTCTTTACACTTTTACATTTCCTTTTATCACCAGAATGCTTTAGAATTTGCTCTACCAATCAATTAGTTTATTTTAACATGTTAAACAACTTAAGGTTTCATGCATGGTTTCACGTGTTGAGTCGTGTTGCCTGAAAACACCAACATTGAAACTCATCAGTGCATGCAGATTATGCCATGTTGCTCATATCTCATGGTTATTCCCGTGGTCGGTTAGGTGATGTTGGTTAACTTGCGTTCTGGTGGCTGGCACTGGATGGGACAAAAGAAATCAGGTCTAATTTCTTCTTTTGATGGAAAGGGATTCGGTTATACATTGAAAAGGTTTAAGGTGGGTAGTGGCAATGAGTGTCAATTAGCGAGGACTACCAACTGCAGCACGTGATGGCATGCAGGTCTCGGGCTCTGGAGCAGCAACGGCTAGAGGTGGATGGTGCACTGACAAATCATGTAGGCAAAAATGATCAGGGTGGGAGTGGCGATCAGGTGTGGGAGGGGCGGCTGCCAACAATTGCAAGGTGGAGTAACAATATATATATATATATAAACTTCAATTAACAACATTAGTTGCAACCTAAGCATGAAGGTATACTAAGAATCTCAGAGGTAGAGATTTTCATGGGTGTTCTAAGTAAAAGCAAATAAGATGTGATATTTGCAATCTTCTGGTTTAATGTAGATAGTTTTCATCCTAAATCTCCTATATGTACATTACAATAGTTAGAAATCCTAGGCACATTAGATTGCAACTTGCAAATTTCATATTTCTAGTAAATTTAACTTGAAGGTAAAAGGAGGTTCTCTGGTTAGGTTTTAACATCTACTATGGATATCTCTTTATATATTCAACATTTGTGAAATATTTCTGGTGACTGACATCAGTTATTGTTTCAGCTTGCAGCAAAATTTCGCAACAGTGGGCAAACTTGTGTCTGTGCAAACAGAATACTTGTGCAAGAAGGTAGATATCTTATTCCCTTACAAGATATTATACTTGGATTTAATTGCTTTGAGAATTATGTGAGTAATGCTTTAACGTCAAAGTCTTGTCAGAGCTCATCTAAATATTCTTTGAATCTAAAGCCAAGAAAAGATGATTATATTTAGTCACACTCAAATATTTGAAATTCCAGAAGACATGTATTGTATATTTATTTTGATGAAGTGTTATCAAACTGTGACATCATAGAGGTTACTAAATTCATATGAAGGCCTCTTATTGTGGGGGTGAAATCATTATTGTTTGTCAAAAAATTTATTAGAAGTTGCATAAAAATTTAGGTCTAAATGCTATAAGTATAGAGTTTGGAAGAGTTTAAGAAATGAAGATATAATTTTTCTTGCTCAATTTTTCATCAAAATTTTGAGATTTAAAGAGAAGTTTCACTCGGTTCCAATTTATGAGAATAAGATGACATACGACCAATGTTCAAAGTCTTGTTCCATTCTAAGCTCTTGGTCCTTGTCTAGTATGTGATAAGTTGGTAGTGCCGATGGTGTATCAAGGTGGTTTTGAACTTTTGATAGGCATCAATTAGGAGGAATTGAATAAGTAGTACTCACGGAAGCCTCACAACTCGATGGCCTATGGTATCGTGTGTATTAAGGGGTTTCACATGCAAGATAGTGAGCAGAACTGTACATTTTATTGTATTAAGCAACAAGTTGAAACTTAAACCATGTATTCTTCACAAAATAGGTAGCTCCCTTATGGATGTTATTAATCAGTATAAAATATTACATATGCACTGGCACCCTACATAATTTACGTGTGTAAATATTAGCACATGAGTCCATCATACTCTCCCTCAAGCTAGTTTAATTATATCGTAGAAACCCAACTTGTTATAAATATATTCAACTCAGGCTCTTTTAACAATTTGACCAGCAAATGTGCTAACTAATCATTAGAACTTACAAAGGAGGTAATGGTCTCATTAGATTGCACTCTCTCTGATGAAGTGATAATCAATCTTTGTATGGTTTGCTCTCTCATAAAAAAAGAGATTTTAGGCTATATGAATTAGAATTTGATTGCCACAGAAAAGCTTCATTGACTTTATAGTAGTGCATCCTAGTTTGATCATCAAATGTTTAACCCAAATAAACTCACATGGAGCTACAATCATGACACTATATTCTTCCATAGGACTTTGATCTTGCCATCACTGTTTGCTTCTTACCCTTTCAAGAATTTAGAATTAAGGTTACCTCATCTAGATCGCTTATCTGTAATGTACCGACCTAATCTACATCATATTGCCCTATTAGCTGGAGATAATCTTGATTCTTGATCATGAAATAAAATACTTTTCCTTGAAACATCATATCACTATTAGTATAGGATCCTCAAAGCTATTATCCAATGATCTGATATGTTAGCTTTAGTGACTGTGAGATAGTTTAATTTTCTTGTTAGTTTTCTGAATTTCTCTGATTGAGTTAGTGACTCTTATTTGGGATTCATGGGAGTATCTACTGATTTAGTCCCTAGTATAGCAGCCTCCTCTAGTATATCCAATATATACTTGTGTTGTGTGATATGTACCTTCTTTTGGACAAGCAATTTCTCCACCGAGAAAGTAGTTACCCAAGTGTTTAGTCTACAAATGATGGTAAGATTGTCCACACAAACAAAGAAGCAATATGTTTTCCTAACTATGAAATGAAGTAGAACACTGAGTGATTTATGATAATCTTGTCATGTCCTACTATAGAAGAGCTGAGTTGAATTTTCTAAACCAAGCTCTCAAAGATCACTTTAATCCATGTACACACTTCTTCAATTTACACATCAGATCCATCTTCCCTTGAGCATCAAACCTTGGAGGGTGCTTGACATCAGGGTCGACCCTAGACTTTGAAGGATCCGGTGCAAAAAAAAAAATGGACCCTCTGTATTCATATGAAAAAAAATAAATCAAAATAATTTCATTAGCAGAACACATCAACTGAGATTTATAGTAATGAAAAATATTATATTTCACATTGCTAATAATCAATATCATTATATCATAAAAAATGAAAAAGAATATTCTTAATTAAGAAATAAGATTAATCATCGATTATTTGGGTCAACAAGAGCGAATTTACATGGGAGTTCATGTAATGGAAAACATATTCTTAATTGCATGGGAGTTCATGACAACAAGAGCGAAGGGTTAGCATCGATGAAATCTAGTTAGGTCATATATTGATCGGTTGATCTAGAATTTTTCACTCTAGTGTAGAAGATAAGCAATGGAAGGGAGGCGATGAGCAGTGGGAAGCTTGGATACTAAGTTGATGAGCCCTCCATAATGAAGACAACTACTTGACACAATGATAACAAAAACTTGCAAAACATGCAAAGTTGCAAACCAAAGCTCAAAATCTCTAACTATGCTAGAATTTCAGTCTTTGACTAAAATGATACTTTTTGATATCATGCTGACGTTCAATGTACAATGCTGGTGGCAAATTGGAGGTGGAAATTTTGTTCCCCACTTGGAATAATACAATTTTAACATTATCTTGTATGGAGACATACTAAAAAAAAATTATCTCAATTCATCTTGACCCGTATTGGCGTATTGTAGCATGCCAAGAGGTGTCATGTGTTGGTATGAAACAATACACACCGACATAATTGACACAACAATATATGGGACATTGTTTTTGCCGAATAGCATTGAGTTTCATTAATCTATTAGAACAATATGTTCGACAAATTCACTTGGTAGGTATGAGATTTTAAACCATGGGATGGAGTTTCTGTGTTGTTTGAAGAGAGGGCAAATAGGAGGGGATTTCACTGTATGAAATTTCACAATTTGATAAATATGAAAGCCCTTTGTGTGATTTTAGAAAATGCTGAAAATAATTAAAAAATTATATAGATGTTGAACACTGTGCTTGAATAAGTTATAAGAACAATATATTGGTTTACTGATATATGAAGTTTGGAAAAATAAATGTGGTTGTACCTTGCAAAGAAGTAACAATTTAATATGCAAATCCAATTTTTCGTGAATCAATAAATCACACAATGATTTTCTATTGAATTTTCATTGATCCTTTCTTAAAGGAATTACACTTTCACTCTATTTTTCTACAATTTTAATGTGATACGATAATATCATATTAATTTAAACTTAATGGTTGTTTAAAAAGACATCTAATGTTGAACTAATGCTATAGGAATATTTTTATAGCTTTTTATATCTTCATTTGATTTTGTTTATTTCTTGCCTTAATTTAATGAATTAGGTTTTATACTAACTTTTTTGCTCATACAAGTGAAATATGTGTAATGAAATTGAAATGGAGAGTTGGGGCTAGTTTATATTGGCCCAAGTTAATTATGTGTCAATCTGAACTGGTTTGTACCAGTATGACCCTACCTCTCTGACTCCTTTTTTGTTTCATTTCTATCATCTCAGTGTTATACTCCACTTTTGTCTAGGTATATATGATAAATTTGCAAGTGCTTTTGCAAAGGCTGTTCAAGCTCTGGAAGTTGGCAATGGCCTTATTGAAACTACTGTTCAGGTATTAACTTCTATTTTGAAGCAAATTCAATACTTCAATATTCATATACCTGGAAATACTTTATCTTCAGCAATTGGTTGATATAAAAAGGCCAGTCCAGTAACTTCTAGTTTTTTCACTCCTTGAGAAAATTCATTTCTTCAATTTTAATTATCTCAAAGTTAACTTATTCTGTAGATCAGTTTTGTGTTTTTACTTAGTATTTCTAATTCACATGAGCATTTCTAAACTTTTTGTATTTGTATGAAACTTTAGATCTTTAAACTTGTATCTTCATATTGCAGGGTCCATTGATCAATGAAGCCGCTTTAGAAAAGGTGATTGATTTTCTTCACCTAAATACAAATTTCTATTTCCTTAAAAAAATCTCCCTTTGGAATATTTAGTGACATGGTTCTTTCTGAGTTTTTGCTTCTTCAGGTTGAATCATTAGTCAAAGATGCTACTGGAAAGGTAATCTTCATTACTAGTATGGATAGTCATTGCTTTCCTCGTTGGATCCATTATTATTATTTGATGCGTTCAAACCTGAATTATAGTCTTTTATATTTAAAACTTTCGTCTGTATAAAATTATTGGGATTCAAGGCTCATTGGGACTATTACAGAGGTAGTTTGTCTAGGAGTTCATGAAGGCTCTGTTCGTTACTTCATAGAAAACAGGAAGGGATAGGTCATGTATATCATGCATGGACTGAAAGTTTGAACCACGTCAAGCGGCACGATCCTAATGTCTCGTTCTTTTCCTCATAACAATGTCGTAGCACCAGATGATACCAATTGCTGCTTTGGCTGACATGGAAGGAGACAACAAGAATCATTCGTAATTGCTCACATGATACTTAGAATAATTTTGTTGGTCACAAGGAGAGGAAGAATAGCTATAAATTGGGATGAAATAGAGAATGAAAACATAAGAGCGATAATGAAGGGTCAAGGAGGTGGATGACTGAGGAGGTGTTCTGCAAAACTGCTAAGAAGCAATGTTGATTATGGAGGAGATAGCAAGGTTTTCGGAAGGGGTTTCACTTCATTACGGAACTTTATCGGGTCGCAATTTGTTGATCACGAGTTGAGATTATGGTAGAGTCGCAATTGACACTACAACTGAGAAGATGAGTTTGTGTTTTTTCCTATTGTGCTCCACTAATTCAAATTTTAATCAACCTAATTAATTTTAGAGCATATTATAATTTGACACTTCAGTTGTAGCTAAATGTCATTTAACTTTGAATTTTAGGTTTAAAATGGCATTTAAGATAAATTTCATTTGAAACCTTATTTTTTAGGTTAATTTCATTAATTAATTTTAGGATAAAATTTATTTAACTTCTGATTTTAGGATAAATTTCATTTACTCATACATTTTATGGTAAAATCTATTTTAACCTTTGATTTTAGATAAATTTCATTTTAACCCTTATTTTTTAGGTAAATTTGAGTTTAACTATGGACTTTAGGGATTTATCAAAATTAAAATTCTATTAGTTGAGTGTAATTAAATCGATTAATTGATTAACTTATTGTAATCAATTAACAAAGTGAATTAATTCCAATCAGCTAATTATGGATAAGATTATATCTATTTGTGAGATATAAACGTGTTCAGTTGACTTCCGAGTGGACTCAACTACTCAGGTGATTGCGGCCTACAAATACCTTATTTTTTAGTCAAGTACACACCTATGTAAAAAAGTTCTCAAAAATCTAAGAATACAATTTCTCTTGTAACCTCTCACAAATCACATACTAGGAATCCTTGCCTTCAAGTTTTCTTCTGCCTGTCAGGAGTCCCTTCTATAGGACTTATTTGCATCTGCTAGGTATGTGATCAACCTTGAGGACTTCTTGTCTGGCAACTAATGTTGGACTTCTCCATCTACTAAGTTTCCGATCAGCTTGACACTTCTCCATCTGTCTGCTCCTATTGGACTTCTCTATCTGCCAAATATTTAATCAATTTGACCTACTTAGATTTTTCCAATCACTGCACCTGTTGTTAGTTACCTGTCAAGATCACTTGCACACTTGACAGAACTTATAAGCAAATACAACATTAACCAAACTTAAATCTTTTTGCAAATACATCAATACCATTTAGAACTCACCACTTAGGGTAAGATTGCACCGACAAATTTTTGACAACTAATTATAGAATTTATCTTTGAACGTTTACATAGCATCTCAATCCTATTTCTCTCATATTATCATGTATTGAGATTGCACCTAATGTTTTGTATATGTATACTATGTTATGCAAATATTATTTGTTAACCTCTATTACATGGACAACCATGATACCTCTAATATTATTTGTTAGCCGCATTATTTTGATCACACGTCTCTTTGTTAATTCCTTCTGTAGGAGTCTCTTTGTTCTTTATCTTAACATAATATTCTCCAAGTAGATTAAGTCAAGATTTTTTCATAAGACATTCATGATATCAATGGTCATTTTCTCTACGCATGAAACATCTTCTCAGTATGAAGGTACCCTATCTTGATTTTTCTTTCCTATCATGTGGGTTTGATTGATTCTAGTTGAAATCTCTTAGGGTCGTGAAATTGTTGTCTTTTGCCAAGTGAGATCCTCCACCTTTCTTGTAACTTACTGCTTTTCTCTAGTCTTCCACTGTAAATGTCATCTGATAACCTTCTTCAACAATTGCATGGAATGTGGGGCAAGTTTCAATTTCTAGGTTATATTTCACCAAGCTGATTATCATTCTTATCCAATGAGACATTGCACTTTACTGCTTACTATGCTCAGATATATATCAACTGTTATCTTGCTTTAATCAGTGGAACTATATATTCAGTCTTAATTCTATTCAAAATTCCTTCTTAATATAAGACAAACTAGAAAAATTTGGTCAGACCGCTTAAGATCTCATCAAATCCTCCATTCCCATTGATCACCAACTATTTGTAGAAATTTTAGTGAACCTTGAAGAATCAGCTCATCCTCATTGGAATTTCAATATTTTCAGATAATTGCTTATTTGACTTCTAGGTGCAGATGTTGGTAGCCTATGTTATGAAGATTGCCAAAGTTTAGCCATCTCGGCTTGTAGATTGATCTCTTCAACGTTTCTGCCACACAATCAGGCCATCATTCCACAAAATTAATAAAACAATGATCTTGGATGTTTGACAACTTGACCTCTAATGTTTCAAGATTCAATTTCTTTACAAAAAATTAAATCACAATTCACTCTTTCCTCTTGAGAGTGGAAAGATAATTCATATTGTAGAATACGTAGATGAAAGTTCCATGCTGGTATAGGTTTAGCAAGAAATGACTGATTCTTGAATTAATATGATATCTTGAACCTCTGTTAGCAAAACCTCAATAACTTTTTCTTAAAGAGTTGCAATCTTTATCCGTCTTCCTTGAAACTAGACATGAAGATTTTTAAATGGTATATTGATTCTTGGATGGAGGCCTCCATATAGCAGGAAAATTGATTGATTTCATGAAATGAATAGCTGAGTGATAAGCCTTAACTCTTAATTGATGTAGTTCAAAAATTGTAGAACAAAGTTGAAATAAATTCAGAAGAGATAACCAGGATGCCACTTGAGTTAGGGTGATAAAGAGAACTTGACAACAGTTTCAAGTATCATTCCAGCTCTTAGGTGTGAGAACACCTCAAGAGCTGGCTTTACCTAGATCAGTGAACCACACCTCATCTATAAAATAGTGAGTGAGTAGGCAATCCACATTTCAAGTTTTGAAAATGATGTTGATCATAAACTTAGAGGCATTGTATATATGATAGTTAATTGCACCGAACTGAGACTTGGAAGATTTGTGAGGTATGATACAACAAGGAAAGACTTACAAACACATTCATACTTAATTGAGTAACCTAGTTGAATGGAATAAAGGAACATTCACATTTATTCAGCTTATATGATTTTTTATATAAATATATTTTGTTTTCTTGATATTATTCCATGAATAAAACTTGTAATCAATCTAGCCATACTCCTTCCTCTTATTTTTTACATCATGTATCTTAATAAAACTAATATTTTTTCTCACTCGAATCTTAGAAGTAAATTCACCTTATTTATTGACCCCCAAAAATTATACTCGTTTTACAGGGAGCAGATGTACTAGTTGGGGGAAGGAGACACAGCCTAGGCAGGACATTCTATGAGCCTACTGTACTTGGAAATGTCAATAGTGAGATGCTAATATCTAGGTACAATCTAAGGCCTTTAACTTTTCTGGCTTGTTTACTCTGATGTGATGCTGTTCAATGATAACTCAATTGTAGTGAATAGCGATAACTATGATCAGGTGCTATTTGACCTTTTAGTGACTATTGAATTCATTAGCTCTTAGACACTGGATTTTGTTAGTCTTATTTTTATTTTGATCCTCGACTACTTTAATATTTGACTAAAATCTGTGCAGTCAAGAAGTATTCGGCCCAGTTGCACCACTTTTACGCTTTAAAACTGAAGAAGAGGCTATACAAATAGCTAATGATACAAATGCAGGTTATTTCCTAAATTCACTGCATATTTGTTTCTGTTTAGGTTGCTGATACCAAGTTTCTTTTTTTGTGGTTCAATATAATTGAGAACATTTTGCTTTGATTAAATTTTAGTTCTGATATGCATCAACTGTGTCTTGTGGGTCTGAAAGGTTAGTTCAGCATGACAGGAATCAAAATGGAGCTTAGACACAGATGGACATATATAGATAGTTGTATGCTTGTGAATATATAACCACTTGTAAAAGCAGTCACATCGCTGAAACAACTGAAGTTGGTGACAATCATATTGGATTTATTACTCCTGTGTTCGTGAATTGAGCAAATTTGCGCTCTTCATTATTTCTTTTCAGATCTATTTGTGTTAACAATATAAATATTTAAAATTTTCCTTTTCCTAATAACTTGGGTTTTTAGAGTAATGGCTATCAATCCACTTTTACATGTTATCAAAGGAAGTTCAAAGTCATGTATTGGCTTTGAACCAATCAAGTAAAGTATAGCCACCTACATATGAAGGAGAAGTGTTAATAATATAAATAAATAACCTTGTCTAAGAGCTTGAGTTTTTGGGTTAAGTGCTATCAACTAAAATATTTTTCAATAGAAGATCATGTCGATAAAGCTTTCTTTATCAATGGTCATTGAAGTTTTTTTCATCATGAAGTATATTTTCAGTGTTAAATAGGATTCAAGGGACCAATAGAATTAATAGTAAGAAGAAAGCTACAAGCACTTGGAAATGGATTAACAATGCAGAGTTTCAACATTGCTAGTGGATCATATAATTTTGAAAAGTTAACTTGTTTGCAATTCATTGAGGTAGATGCTGAGTTGGTGATGATGACGAGATAATTTGTACCTAATGATCCAACTTGAATGATGCAGGTAGACAGACCTACACACACTAGAGGGAACGCCATATGTCGCTAAAGTTATCTGAGAAACCTCCTATGATGCTTAAGCCAGTACAATGCTTGTGGAAGCAAAAGTATGATGGAAATTGAGAGAGAGAGAGAGAGAGAGAGAGATTGTGAACTTGTCTACGTTGAATATACCTCACTACTTATAGATGTGTGGGAAGTGTGGAATCTGTAGAGATTATGGCCACGTTGTTGAAGCAAAGTTGGGGTTGTTCAGACATTTTTGGTTGTTAATCTCGCTTCATTTACTATTTAATTATAGTGGCTTCAATTGTTCGGTCATTGCTAGCATAGAGATGGTGATTGTTGATGGGTCGTTATTAGAATTGTGGGTCACTTCAATTGTTCGGTTGGGGAACTAAGTTGTATGTAGGCTGTAAATAAAGCCAAGCCGAGCCAAGATTTGTGGTGTTTAAGCTTGTTTAATAAGGTAATCAAGCCAAGTCGAGCCTGAAATGAATAAAGACGTTAAAATGATTTTCAAGCTTAGTTTGGGTTTTTTTTATGAGCTTGAGCTTGGTTCAAGCTTGGCTTGAGCTTGAGTTTGGTTCAAGCTTGGCTTAAGCCTGGTTCGTTTAGATATTTTTGAGCTTTCAATTCAAGCTTATTTGATTGTTTAAAACTTTTACATTTTAAGTTTGTTTGGTTGGTTATTGAGCTTGATAATACATACTTGTTTGTTCATTTTGAAACTCGTTCGCGAACAACGTTGTCCACAAATGTTATTCACTAACATTAACGAGTTGAACACATATATATGTTCAAGCTTACTTGTTTAGTTTAACAAGTTATTCAAACTTGTTCATTTAATTGATCTTATGTATATTGAGTGAACATAAACAAGCTCTTATCAAGCCGAACACATTCATGAACGTTCGGTTCATTTACAACCCTAGTTGTATGTGCTCAAGGGGCCGAGTTGCATGGAGAGTTTGGGAGACCGAACTATATAAAAAACTCGAGAGATTGAGCTATATGGAGAGCTCAAGAAATCAAGCTGTATGGAGAGCTTGGAAGACCGTGCTGTAAGTGGGAAGCTGAACTGATCTTGCTCTTAATTATGATTAGGAACTTCCTATGTCTTGACCATTTGCATTAATGGCTAGTAGCCACCCGTGATTTGCCTCCTCCGTGTTGGCCTGAGGATGGGTTGGCGGGAGCGCTGGGGGAGAGCGAATCGCCTTTTGCCACATGATTAGGAACTTCCTGCACATGTTTATAAATTCTAACATTGTCAAGATGGGATGAGATCACAAAGGCACGGTATGCTGACTTGGAGTGGGATTAGTATCTTTTTAACTGCAAGAACTTTAAATCCACCAGTTAAAAGCTAATTGTTGTTAGAAATATAGCAATGTCAGCTATGATCATTGTTATATTTTCTTAATTGATGTCATTTTCTGATGCGCATTTTAGACTCTCCATCAACTAAGATAGACAACAAATGACAAGAATATGTACATTCGCCTTCCATTTTTTTTTATTGGTTATGTGGAACTTTCATTTGTGCAGGTTTAGCTGCTTACATATTCACTAGAAGCATGCCTCGTTCTTGGCGTGTGTCAGAAGCTCTTGAGTATGGACTTGTTGGAGTTAATGAAGGATTAATATCCACTGAGGTTGGCTCCATAAGTTTATCTATTTTTCTTGATGTGCAAAACAAGTTTGATACATGGTATTTTGTCTTAAAAGGTTGCACCATTTGGAGGATTTAAGCAGTCAGGTCTTGGAAGGGAAGGTTCCAAGTATGGGATTGATGAATACTTGGAAGTAAGTGAACGTGATTCCAATATTTACATTGAATAATAACTTTTGTCAAAGTGACATATATGTTCCCGTGTGGCTGTCTTTGCAGATTAAGTATGTATGCTTAGGAAACTTGAAGGATGCGTAGATTGATGCAACTGCACAGCAGAAACTCTACTGGAGCTAATAATGACCCAGTAGCCTCTGTACGTGGGTAGAAATTTTCACATTATTGTTCCTTAACCAATATTTAGTACTTTGGAAAATCCACACAACAATGTTTAACGCACTTGGCAGGATGAGAACATAAACCTCTGCTCAAGCGTTTCCGCTCTTCGTAGTTAATGAATCAGAACAAAAGATCTCTCTGTTTCAATGTTAACAATTAGCTTCTTGTTTAATAAAAGATGTTTTCTAAACTATTGCATGGGCTTCGAATTGTTGATGTGGTAGCATTGCAGTCCATCTATCTTGTCCTCTATACCTTTGTGGGGCCATGGTTTTGTTGAGGGGCAGGGAAAAATCTATTGCCATCTGCTTCAAAGTCTATTGCGGTTAGCATATGAAAACACTTAAAAGTTTCCTCATTTCTTTAGGAAAATATTTCCGAATACAATGTGATTCCATTCCATCAGCACCTCCTCTAATTGATCCAGATTTTGTTCTAAAGGAACATCCTCCCTCTAAGATTTCCAACTGTAGACTAGAAATCTGCATGGTACATCCAAACAGCTAGGAGACGAAATGGTCTTCGTCCCTTATCGACTGCCTATCTGGAGCTGAAGAAAGAAGAACGGGATAATGATCAAGGACCTGAAACTCAGTTGAACGAGACTCTGATTAATTAGCATAAACTCCTCTTAGTCTGGAAATGTAACGCCAAGGAACTTGGAAGTATATCCTCTGTAATATGCACAGTATTCTTCATGTTGTGCAGTAGTTTGCTGTCTTTCGTTTAGCGTGGGAATATGTTGAAGCTTTTGTTTCGCCTCATCAATCGGAAGCAACTCTGAATTCCCCTCCACGTCTGTAATCGGTCCATAATCGGTTTCCGTCATAGTTTTTCCCTTTCCAAAATTGCTAGACTTCTGATTCAAAGAAGATGCTGGCTGTTCCTCAACTACTGATCTGCAGACCTTCACCTCTGAACTCTGATGTTCCATAACTGCACCACTCTCCTCTACCACAGACAATGAAAATCACTGCAACTGCCCAGCCCATGGTCGAACATTCGAAATATTTGTGGAAACTCTCCTACTCCACAAGCATGATCATCTAAGTCTGAACCGTGCCATTAGGCTGCAGTGTAGATCTATCTCCAGACACAATCTAAATTCACTAGTTCGCTCATTACACCATTATCCTTCTTCCTGTTTGGAATCCTGCTGAGAATGAGTAGCACCTTGGCCGGAAATTGAGT
>JBBPFQ010253005.1:0-16821 GCA_037974815.1 Kaempferia elegans | reverse complement strand
TTGGGTTAGATAAGTCAATCCATATTATATATATTGTAATGTTCATTATATACGGATGGCAACTTACTAGTTAAAAGAACGAATTATATTAATTTTTGTAAATTCAGAACAAAATTTGTCAATTTTATTGAAGTTGAAACTAATATAAGAGATTGTAGATGACTTTAGCATCAAATTGAAGTAGGTTACTTTGAGATGTTTCCTAAGTTTTATAATACTTCACCAATAAGATATTCTTAGCTTACTATAAAAAAATTAAAAATTAATTTTTTATAATAAAAATCTTCAAATAAAATGTATTTAGTGGTTGATTTATAGTAGAATCTACTTGACAGATTCCACCTTTTATTATCATAAATTAACATATTTGGTCCAAAAAAAAATCATGAGATTTAGGTGTTTAATGCTTACGAATTCAATCGACAGTAAACTCGTCAGGTTTCAGATTATTTATCAGTTCCTCCCATCAGAATCAACACACTGAGCAAGCTTCTACTCTGACAACAAGCGAGATAAAATGCTAAAGTATAATGTAATAATAACTCGTTTCAAATATTATCAAGCATACAAAACTGTCTAAATAATATGGTACAACACCATATCAATTTCATACTTAGATGAAGCTTTCGGCTTTAGGCTTTCAGCTGTCGGCAGAAGGAAAGAAGAACAAAACATCTAATTATCATCAGGAAGTTGCTCAAACCATCTTCTAACCTTTTGACCTGATTTAGTTGCATCTTTACCCTTGGTTGGATAGCGGCGTGAAAATTTGGAACGGTATTGCTCAATTAGCATGTCCAACTTATCTATTATTTCCCCCCCTGATGATCCCTTTCTCCTCTTAGGTTTTCGAGCTGGGTTTTGATGTCCCAACCCACCATCATGCTCAGTTGTGCTCTTCCTTTTCTTGGTCTCACCGGATGTATCCATCTGCAATGACAGCACAGAATATAGTATACTGTAAATTGCTAGTCCGAGGTCAAAGAGAGTTGGCCTGTCAATTACCTGATTCTTGTTTGATTTTTTGACTTGAACAACTTTTCCACCCTGAATCGCGTTGGACTCTGATTCCAACCCAATATGCTTAGATTTAGTGGAAGGATCAGCTTTGCCTCTTCTACCAGCTTTATTTTGTTTCTTCTCCTGTTTAGCAGCATCCCTAACTTTTACATCTGGATCAGTGTCCTGGGAAGTCAACCTTAGTTCAACTCCGGGTTCTTCAGCAGTTCCCGATGGTTGGGCTGATCTCTTGTGGAGTGTTCGGCGCTTTGCTCTCTTGGATTCCTCACCTGCATTGTCTCTGTCATCCCCTTTGGTTTGATTGCGAAGCACAGCTGAATTATGATTATTATCCTTGGACTCCAAGTTAGCTGTATGTTGTCTTAGTTTCTGCAAGTTGTCGATAGCAAATTCCACGATAGGGCGATGCTCAAGACCAAAGGTTTCTAGTAGAGAAATACAAATTAATTAGCATAAAGTAAAATGTTCAATAAATTTATCCACATGATATCAACAGAACAAAGTTTATAGACACTAGAATACAATGTTTTGGTGCACTTTCCCCTCCCAGAAGACTAAACTTTTAGAAAATAATGTATATAAAAAAATGTAATAGAGAAATTTAAGAGGGATGCCCAACAAATTAGCATAAAGAAATCCAAACTATTAAGCAAGAAATGCCGCATCAATACACTAGGAAAAAACTTGAAAGACGAATCCACTGGGGAAAACACATCAAATTTTACCTGGATTGTTGTTCAGAACCCTCAGGGCTACAAGTGCATGTTGATGTTCTCTAAATTGGACAAAAGCTACACCATGGGAATGTTTTTTAGTTGTAACCTTGCCTTTCTTAGCATCTTTCAAGACCTTTACCTAGTCAAACAGTGTAAAATTAAGGGATAAATTCTAACAAAAGTAAGGTAAATAAAAGATCAAATAGAAACCTTTTCAATGATAGGCTTTTGCTTTGAAGCACGGGATGTAACTGCATTTACACACAGTTTCCTCATTTGTTCTGGAGTCATTGCCTTTGGCAAATTGTAGATAATCAACATAGTTCTTGATACATGGAATTTTGGAGACTTCAGCATTTCCATCTTCTTCTTCATCAACCTACACGTGAGATTGATCTTAGAAACATATTCTGTCTTCACAGTATGATTGTTAAAGTTCACATCATAAGAGAGAATACATATATCCACAATTTAGCAATTCCAAGGAAAAATATTGTTAATGGACATGTTTAAAAAACAATCCCGAAAATGTCCAACATGCAGGAAAACAAGTCAAATCAATTGAATATCATGAGAGCTGAGCAAGGTTGAATATGCTCATTGCAATACCGCTACCAAGCAGCCATGTATTATTCATACAATGCCAGAATACCAGGACGAGGGTAACAACTTACGCCTCACGCTTTTTCATATCATCTTCAGATACACCTTCTGCAGCAGGTGTTCCAGCAAGTATCTCACCTTCCTGTTACAGGAAGAAGAAGAATTCTTACAGTAAGTAGCCCGTATCAAAAAATTTGATAAGGTAACTTAAGTCCAAAAAGAACCAGACCTTTGCAAGATATAAATTGCGTCTGTCATTCACCTCATTCTTTAACTTCTCAAGTTCTTTTTTGTGAACTGATTCCTTATCTAAGGCTTTTAAAACCTTAAGTGGTCTTCCCTTAATAATGATTCCTAAGCCAGATTCAGCATTTGCAGCAGAAATGGCAGCATCTGCTGCAACTGGACTATCAAATGTCAGAAAACCAGTTCCTTGAGGTCGCCTGCAGTAGCAAGAATCATACAAAATTGAAAATAAAATACAAACTACGAGTTCTGGGAAACACGTGTTAGAAAGGAGCTTTCTTGAGTTACTATAAACTCATTACTACATAGAACAAAAAGAAACAAAACCAAAGATATCAGGATCTGAACATACTTGGTAAGTTTATGAAGAACTGGACGAAAAGATTTCACTTTTCCAAATGAAGAAAACCTCTCCTTTACCTCCTCGATACTAATTTCAAACGGAAGGTTGCTTATGAAAATAGTTTTATCCAAATCCTTATCTTTCTTTCCCAATTCTGTAATATCAGCTTTTATCACTTTTGCATCCTCGCCTTCTATTATCGCATCTTCCCTTGCACGCATGAGAGATTCCTTCTTTTCAGAGTCATCTTCGGCACCAAACTCGGAAATACTTTCATCTGTCTTGAAATCCATGCCACATGCTGGATCAGACCCAGCATGAGATCTGATCAAGTTATCAAGTACCTTTTTTGCAACTTCTGCTTCCAATGCAAAATCAATATCATTAGATGGGACCATATTTCCACTAGCCTTTGGGGCCTTTTCAACAATAGCTGCTTTATCAAGTTGGACTTCATCTTTAATCATGTCATCTTCATCATATTCACTGGCACTGTTAGTGTCTGAATTACTCTCACTGTCAGTGTCATTGTGCTGTCCTGTAAATAAGATTATTTATTAGACCGGAGGAGAAAACATATCCAATCCTTTGTAAATGAGATCACAGTAGATGAAACACTTATCACTAAAATCACTAAGCCTTTTTCTCCTTTGCCAAGAGGGAAAAAGGAAGAAAACTAGCAAATAACAAATAGAAAAGAATGAGACAAACAGTACAGTTAAGAGTTTTAACAGAATCTCGAAAGTTGCAACATGATCTCACTCGGTTTAAAAGAAATTATGGAAGTAAAAGTTGATCAAACATTATTCTGTCTTTAGCTTACCAAAAATTACTTTGGAAAAGAACTGTCATATTGCATCACAAAATCCATGAATCATTAAGGATTTAATTGGAATTATTTGGCTATACAACAAGAAACATGAAGTGGATACATTTTCTAGTCAATAAAGTCGGCAAGATGTGGGTAGTATGGAACATATGAATGCCTATAATACTAAAGAAACAAAAGAAGGCTGTATGCATTCTATATGAAAGAAGTGTTCATGAATTAGGAAGGAATTAGTCATACTTGTGGAATACAATTACATGTCAATCCTCACGGATGTTGTTCACCTATCCAATTTAATGTCATCACAAGTGAACTTTAAATTCTTTATTGTGTATGAACTAGAAGATACAATGTCATGAAGTTCATGCATTGGGCTTTACCTTCCTTAGTGGTAGCGGAGCTTGCAGCAGAGTATACATTTTTTGGAACTGCCCAATCAACAGCAATAGTTCGTTTTGCAAATGATCTTCCATTTAGGTTTTTTATGGCCTAATAAAGAAAGCATTTAGCACTGCTCCAACAAATTATATGCTTGTAAACAACTATTGACAATTGAACATACTTTTTCTGCATCTTGTTTGCATGTGAAAGATACAAAAGCAAAACCTTTTGAAACTCTGAAAAAAAAAAAAGGATATTAGATGGCCAACTTCACCAGGGTTCAAGAAAAATGAGGGTGCAAGAAATACCCTTCGTCTGACATATGAGGGATTAAAACATCCCACACAAAACCTGCTGAAGTAAATACATCTCGGATCTCACTAACTGTAACCTGCAACCATTGCCAGATGGTATTCTTAGAACAAAAACTGGAAAAATTACTGGTATGTAATTCAGTAAAGGCCATTATCCACCTTGAAAGGTAAGTTCCTGACAATTACTCTCCACTTCTTGGTTTTTGAACCCTGGATTGTAACAAGATAAAAAGATAAAATAGAACGTACTTAAAAAGGCATTTAACATAGACACGCGAATTGAAAAAAAAAAAGAAGAAGAATAGCAAAACATACGGAGCATCAACAAAATATCAATTTATCCAAAGAATTTATATTGAAAATTAATGCAAAATCCATAATGTAGGTTCATATAACAAAATCAACAGCAATATCATTCCAATAATTATCCTACCTCCAGTAATGGAAATCCAAACCATCATACGATGCATCAGATTTAAGCTATCTATCTACATGACTTACGGACTACTTGGCAAAACGGATTAAAATTATGGCAAGGCCATTACAGTCTACAGGCTATATCTTAAAGATGACATTAATGACCTTCCTATCATATCAATCAGTCATATGGCTCAGCATGCAATATAAATACAATAAGCTAACTGAAATCATATGGATTTAAAAACTAGTAAAACTATGTACATAATTGATCTAGTATGGAGAGGTAACTAGTTAAGTGGTTAAAAGATCTTCAAACCAGCATAATAATAAGACACTTAAATGTAAAATTAAACCTAACAAATAGAATAATCTTATACTTCTATAGATCAACAACCAAATAAAGAACTTTTAAAAGTTAAAATACATAAGTGTAACATAATGAGTGGGACTGTAGAAGTTGCAACAAGTCTAAAATCAAGTAACTAAAGATAAACCTCCAGCTGCCAACAATCAAATATGAGATCATGATCACAACACTCATCATCTTCACACATCTAATGTAATCTATATCTGAAGTGAAGCTGCAAAATCCAATTGAATCTAATGGTTTTATTAAAACCCTGGATAAAGAAAACTAGCAGAAACTATACCTCCCCACCCAATTGGCGAGCCCAAACAGATACACCCTTTATTTCTTTCTGATGTAACTTTGTCACAGAATATCGTGCTGATTTGACACTTGTGTAAAGTACTGAGGCAGCTTCTAACTTGCATCCATCTCGAGCAAGCCCTAAAAAGAATACTAACAATTACTTCTTTTCTAATGACCATTTAGTTTTGAAACAACTATTAAGCACCAATAGCTTTGCATCTTCTTTAGCACTATTGATATTCAAAACATATGTTTGTCAAGCTCATTGACAGATTGCAACTGAGATAGCAACTGAAACATAATGAAGTATCACAGCCCAACAAAAAAAAACTACAATTCACTACTTTCTCAATATGGAAATTTTGGGATGAAATAGGAACCTCTCTTCATTAAGCACATGGAAGGCCTTGTTTCATGTATGAGAAAGTTACAACAATGTTCATCCTGATTAAAAAGATAATATAAGCTATTGTTGGGATGAAGATAAATGCTTACATAGTCCTCCAATCAATGCAGGGATGTAATACAGCAAAGGTTGTGGTAGAATTTCAAAAGATAAATAAAAGGATCATCTCATATGAAAAAAAAATATATGAATAGCACTAGGCATTAGAGTTTCTAATAGAACCTTGCTCAGTAAAAAAAAGGCTGAAATTAGAAGGAGAAAGATTCATGAAAGTAATATCTTTGGATATTTATGCCAAGCCCACAGAAGGTAGATAGATGAGCATTTGTACCATCATAATGCAAATTCCAAGCTTCAATGAGACTAATAGTAAGACTAACAAGAAGCATATTATCAGCTTAGCATACAATTCACCAGATGTTTCAGAAATTCAATTTTCTTATGATAAGCTTTTCAACAACAAAAAAACAATGCATATTATATAACAAAGCCACCTAACCATGTAACTCTATTTCTTCTTTTGGAAGAGGATAGTTATATGAGCATATGGTGCTGATCTCTCCAGCTTGCCGAATGACTTCAACAGCCATCTCATAATTCAGCAGATTACCAAAAACAACAGTTCTAGCAATCCTGGTCCATGAAGGGAAAACATATAATTGATAAGAAAATTTGTGTTCAAGCATTTAATGCAGACCAAAATACAAAAAAAAAAACATCTTGTCACTAGAAAATGGAATAAAATATAAATAATATGAGATTCTGAATTTGTTTAACACAATACTTTTAACTAGATGATAGTTTGGCAACCGAGACATATACACTTATTGGAAGCAGTGCTTGTATAGTTCAGTACATCTTTGTTTTGCTTTTACAGGGTGATATTTTAACTATTATATCAGATATTTATACATTATGATAATCAAGGTTTGAAATCTTGTTTGAGCCCTGACTAGAATGATCAGTCATGCAAATCTAGATGTCAATCCATGTGCCCCTAATAGAACAGGAGGAAGAGGACTACCTAACTCATTGCAACCCACTGACCTCATCTGCAACTTGCAGAAGACCATTGTGCCACATCTTCATGGAGAAAGGCATGCCGCTCGCAAAGGAAAGGTCACTGGCTATCATCATTGTGGAGGAAGGCTCATCATCTCCACTCATTTTCACTTAAGTCTCAAGTTCTTGATGTGTTTCATGTGTCGATCAGTAAGTGAAGAGATAAGTTTCACTTGTGTTGTCTGGCACAAACCATGCAACAATTTTTATTTATATTATCCATAATATTATATTGTATTATTTCAGCATATCACGTTATATATTTAGAAGCATACACAATATGATAATATTCTATAATATATTAAATAAATGGAAAAATTAAATATTTGTATAATTATATAAACTAAATTATGTATTTATAATCGGAATATGTAAATTCAATCTCAGCTGGAAGATTTAATCACTTAATAATATATTGGAACCTATACAGTGTAATTTTTCTCTTTTTCACTTGTATAATACAAATCTATTCCTCTAATATAGGTAGTAGATTGAGGAAAACTATGGCTTCTATCTTATGATAACCCATTTGAGAGGAAGGTCACTGTTTTGATATTGGTAGTGAAATTCCTCCCTCACTAGATCCCCTCCACCTCTTGCCTCCTTTGCTGCCCACCATAAAGACAAGATCTTATCATCTGACCTCTTCTTCTGTGATATTAGCCAAATCCTAACACATGACCAACATATGTTAGCTTCAAATCGCTCACTGCGGACCTTATCATCTGACCTCTACTTCTACTATGATCTTTTCTTAGTGGAAAACAAATTGTACACAGTTAAGTAACTCATTACAAATATACATAGATTTACGATCAAAATGAGACAATATACAAATATATTCACAATGTTCCTTGATGTTCTAGAGTGTTTGAAAATCTTGAAGATGACCCGTGTTAATTCTAGGTTTAATTCAAGAGTGATTTATATGGTCTTGATGTCAGAATTTAATCTCCTTTTGCCTAAGGGTGGGATACCGAAATTACCGAATTTTTTTTCCTATACCATATACCGTACAGTATACACAAAAATCATACTGATACCGTACCAAATTTTAGATATGATTAAATTCCATACCATTTAGTGTAAAATTTCGGTAACGGTACGGTATATCGAAATTTTTGATTTAAATGGTATACCGATAGCAATACCGAAAATTTCGGTATAGTATTATACCTTACTGAAATTTTCAGTATACCGGTATGGTTCGGTATATTTTGGTACGGTATGTGCAGTATACCAAAATTTCGGTATTTTTCCCCACCCCTACTTTTACCTACTGTTATAAATTAATTAAATTCAACAGCAAAGAGAACTATTAATGAGGTAGGTGAATGTGAAATTCTATTAAGCCTACTGTTATAAATAAATTAAATCCACCGGCAAAGAAAATGAGGTAAGTGAATGTGAAATTTTATTAAATGCAATGTCCAGGAAAATAAATTTAAAATTTGGAGGTATATAATGATAAAATACATCAAAAGACTGCAAGATATCTCAAATTTACTTTTTAAATAATATAGAATTGACGTCAAATGGAGGATAACATAAATGATATGAAGCATAAATCAAATTTTTCCAGCAAACAAATCACCAAACTAACCTCTGCTTTTCTGAGCCGATCACTACAGCATTGTGGTCCTGGATTCCCAACTCTTCCTTGAGTTTATCAACAATTCTTCTTGGTGATTCTAGTACAGCTACTGATTTTAGATAAATTAAAAACTTAATAAGACCTTATCTGAGTAAAAAAAAACAAAAATCACATACTTGCATCACTATTTATTTTGTTTGGCTTGGGAATCTCTTTTTGCTCGGTTTTGCCACCAGAGTGAACAATATCATTGTTTTTTTTATCCATCTCCTCTGAGGGCACTGCACAATAACAATACCACCAAAGGACATTAAAACTATTTACTCTGATTTCGGCTATATAAGAAACGTGAGAATCAATATTAGGCAGATGATGCAACCATGCTTTGCGGTTTGGCGACGTTCTGCAAAAGGAAGACGGGACTTAGCAAGTTTGACCCTAATCCTTCTACCATTGATGGATGCCTCATTTTTCAATTGAATTGCACGCTCAGCATCTTCAACAGTAGCACTGAAATCATAAAATCAAATCAATAAGGCAGGCAACAATATGAACACTATGCATTGAATATAATAATCTTCTCTTTTTCATTGAAATCAAAGATAAGAGTTTTTATAAAGATTCTCATTTTCAGAAACACAATGCAAATTAATGTCTACAATATATCATACAGATGTAAAAATAAATGAAAAAAAAAATCCAGTCACAATATCATTCAGAGAAAATAAACATTTGGATCAAATTAGACTTAAAAGTGCATTGCCTCAAAATGGAAATGGTAATACACAAGCTGCAAGTCTGACAAAAAAGACTAGAGCAAATAGAGAACTGAGGTCTTCACAAGTATTTTAATTGGGATGTAACAACCAGTGATGCAAAATTACTGTATCAATTGTGAGTTTAATAGGAGGGTTGGCACTCCCTCGATTGCTTAGAAGAATAGTGCACAATCAAATAAAAACTTCAAATATCAATGTAAGTTAATGGATATTTTAAAATAAATTGAGCTTAAGCAAATTGTACAAACAAAATGAACAGGATGTTGCTATTGACTTTATTTAATCACCTACATTGACATATCAGAACTAATGAGTTTTTAAGCGGAATAGGTTAAATCCTACATTCATTATTCTAAGTTTAGGGTTTAATCATGTGTACTATATAAAACCATGTAACAGTTATCTCACTAGTTCTCTTCTCTAACCTATCCTACAATTTCTCCTGTCATGCAAGGATCTTCTAGCACCAGTTGCAGCACCACACTGCCTTTGGGTGCTTTTTGTGCTACAGTATCCACAATTTCTTCATACCAACAAATCTCAACATCCTATGTGTCATCTTAACAGCGCCTACCAGGTGGCATCGTCCTCCACCTTTTTTTCATTCCAAGTGCCAACAACCTTATATCTATCTCTGGTATAGTAAAAAATCCCATTAGGAGTTGCCATCAGTGATCACCCTTATCAAATTTGTTGCACTATTTACAGTGGCCTCCTCTCCACGTACTTTATCAGTCATCTATATCGATGTGACTAAGTGACACTCACACTTCTATTCGCAAACTGGTCCGATCCCACAACGACCATACAAGCGCAGCCATCATGTGATCATCACTCATACTTGCAAGAGCAAACATTGCCACAACTCATCATCACCACTAGTCACTCATCTCCAAGCATGGCACGCATTCAAGTCATATTTAAGAATTTGACTCATCTTCAAGCATTGCACAGGTAGATTATTAAATCCTTAGCACCCCATCCACTAAGCACATTGATCCTCGAGCCTTTCTTTGTCTCTTGAGGACTTGGAGAATAAATATGCCAACAATCCTAAGTCCAACCCTAATTTGCAACTCTGTACTTGGATTTTTGGATTATTTTTTTTCCTTTCTATATTAGGTGATCTTGAATTGAAAATTTCTCTGCCTAGTTCTTGTTTCCTTTGCTATTCTCTAGTATTAGCATGCTCTTGCTTATCACCTTTGTCAGGTGTTTCTTCTTTCTATATCTGCAGTTCCTTCCTCAATTCTGGGTTTTCTCTTATTTTCAATCCATAAAAATAACCCTTATTTCTTCCTGTAGTTTCACCTTTTATATGCCTCTTCATCCATAAATCTAATAATGAAATCCCTTTATTTCTTCCCAGTAATGCAGCTTTCTCTACAACTTCTTTTGGTCGCACACAAGGAGGGGTCCTTGCCAATCAACCTTAAGCCTAGACATCCTCGGGCTGCTTCCAACACTTGCAGACATTGATTTCTGTGCCCTTTGTTCCTGATTTCAGCACATTATCTTCTTCCCAATGTAGGCCTAAATAGAGAGAATATCATATTCTCGTCTTCTCATTTTGTTACTTTTATCAAAGGGTCAAGTTGTGCTATCCATCTCTAGTGAAGATTGAAGAAAGAAATCATGTTCTCAATATGTTATGTTCGTAAGGGTTGAGCTATAATATTTATTCCTCTAGAACTTTTGAGTGTTTTCCTTTTCCTTGAGCCTATTGTGTGCTTTTGTAGCATCACTTCGGTGGTAAATGTTCTCAAGAGCTAATTCACGAGATCTCTCTTCATTCTTGTTCTAACTTTTTCCTTATCTCTTTCTCCTCTTTGTTAATGTGGATATTTGGTCCAAGACATCATTGGTTGTGTGTTAATATGAGAATAAAGGGATCATTAACTGTGTGCTAGGACAACAATTACAAGAGCTTTCCTTAGTTATGTTTTGATTTTTCATATACATAGGCTTGATTAGCATTGGTTCTTTATGTTTAACTCTTTATGTAGGTAACAAGTCAGACACAACTAGTATCTGTCTTAGGCTTGAAGTAAAAGAGTATTAGAACTAATGAGTTATTAGGTGTAAAGAGTTTAGTCACGCATTAGTAGTTCTAGGTTTAGGGCTTTATCACAATATTATGTAATGCAATGTTCTCTTTCCCAAGCATAAAAAAATAATAAATAAATAAATAAATATTATGTAATGCAAAAAGAGTTGGTCCCAAGTTGTGAGTTTCTAGAAATCATAGTGTCATGCTCCAGTATTTAGAGTGTGCATCTTTCAAAGATGGAACCATTAGTTTACCATGCCTCATATGATACAAACCTGGAACTTTCATGTTCTTAGATCATTGATTTCGAATAAGACCAAAACTTCTAGTTCATCCCGACTATGCTTAGGACCATTATTCAGCTACATAGTAGATGTCGTGTTAATTCCTTCCAGCAAGTCTTCTCAAGGTTTAGGAAAAAGTAGTCAATAGAGTTGCATACAATGACAACATCAACATGGAAACACCATCATTACAACAAAATAAAATGAAAGGGAAATCAAACAAACAACACATAGAGCCACTAAAACAATCAGCAAGAGAGTATGATCGAGCCATTTTGGTTTGCAATGTCAACACAAGATTAACTTCCAATTTGGTAAAAGACTTTTTTTAGTTATACTTACAATTGGACAAAACCAAACCCCAGACTCTCTTCTGATCCTGCAAAAGAGGAAGCAAACTATTTTTAGAAGAAGATGAATGACCTCATACTAGCAATAGTTAACATAAAACCATAAGCAAATATCAAATGTACTAACTCAGGTTCACAAACTTAAACTAGCCAACACCAAGATGTTACCTCATAATTTATTACACCTCAAAAACTCTTATCAATTAATCTCAATTAACATGGTTACCACTTCATTCCTTTGATTGCAGATTAAATCATCCATAGAAAAACAGAACAACAGCTACTTCTAAAGGCGTGCAATGTGTATATACACAACTTACCTTTAGAAGTGACCATAAAGCAGCGTCTTACGGGTCCGACTTCACCGAATAATGCTTCCAGCTATGAAGTAAAAAAAAAGATGAACCAAATAAATAACTGAGGAAACAATCAAACCAAAGGACAGGAAAAATAAAAGTTTTCAAATTACCTCAGAGGACTTGAACGAATAGGGCAGATTGGATACGAAGATGGTGGAAGGGCAGTGCCCACCATCGATCTTCTCCTCAGTGGAGTCATTGCTTCGTTTCCTCTTCCCCATCTATATCGTAACACCAAAAAGATGGCTTTTCCCCTCTTCTTCAGGTGGGTTGAATTGGGAAGTAAAAGATATATTACGTAGCGATGCGATGATGAGAAGAAACGATAATGGAAGAAGGCAGCAGGTCGTCGGAGAGCAGACAGTCCCGTCGCCGCCGCTCGAGTGCTCTCAGAGGGAACCGCTTAAACGCCAGGAAGAGGAGCGGAGACGCGACCCAAAGTTACAAACCCCAGCGGTTCGGCCGCAAATATGTCCTTTAAAAATTTATTTAAATTTTTAGAATTAAAATAGGTATTTTAATTTAAAATAAAAGTAATCAAGATTTTATATTCAATAAATTTTTTTTATTAAATTTTAAAAGGCAGTTTAAGAATTACTCAGGGTTTTGTATATAAAAAACATCTTTTAATTTCCTTGTATTTAAATGGATAATATAATATACGCACCAATCAATGGTTTGTAAATCTAGTATGTATAAAGAAATATATAATAAATTTATAAAATTGTTCATGAATATTTTTCATATATATTATTTTTTATTATTAAATTTTATATAAGTTAATAAATACATATATTCAGAGAAATAACCAAATATGAGGCAAATGGTTGTCTAATAAGCTATATTCCTGGACACTCGCCTCTAAAAGACTGAAAAAAATGTAATAAGAATATCACCCCAAGTTTCATTTAAAGAGATGACTTTTGCTGAAAAATTCAGACAAATTGATAAGTCAATTTTATAGCACTTATTTTACAAGCATCCTGGATTTACCGTCGAGATCATCGCAAGAAGGGAGAGGGAGCTTGACACACAGGATGATATATGTTCATTCTTCTCCTTCGAACGAGGAGATCATAAGTGCAATCTTATGCAATAAGCCAAGAGCACTTGCTTCATTTGTTGTAGATGCCTTCGCCCACTCTTGATACTGATGGACACTCCCAGTGAAGTCGGTAAACAGTCCATCCACTCCAATCTTGTTGATCCAGTAGTCATACTCAGCATAAGGATCTTGATGGAAATCAAAATGCAAGTAAGAGTTTTCGTTCCTGAAGGTGTATGTATGTACCTATAACAAGACAATAAAAATAAATTATGATTTTTTTTTTTAAGTTACAAATCATCTAAAGGGTAATATAGAATCAGTAAGAAAAAAACAAAAAAATAAACACGAATCCAGTTCTTCAACAAAATACTATATCAAAGAAGAGGAATCAAACAAGCAAATTTCAAGCAGTCAACAAACACGACACTGGCAATAAAAAATGTCAGTAGGCCAGAGAAGGAAGACAAATTTATACCTGAAGGTTGTGTGCATGGGCTCTATCAACAAGATCAGTTGGTGTAGTCAAATAATTGTTTTTCGTAGGTACAATTGTGTCTTTCCAAGGTCCAATACCAATCACAAAGTTTGTGATATACTCAAGATAGCTGTCAGAAGTAATTTCCCAGAATGACTGCCAAAAAACATAAAAGGATTATGTTGTGCCCAGAACAGGAATCCAAAATAGTCTTAATTTTAATATGAACAAATTAGATCAATAGATACATGAGTCCTTATTCAGAGGTAAACCTGATTTGTATCTTGTGTACGTATGTCAAAATCATCGATCAGGAATATTTTTGGAGAGTCCGTCAGGTTTGAAATGTATACCAGAGAAGTTGGGGCAAAAGATTGAATAAACACTGGTTGTTTTAGCCATTCAGTCGACATGTATGCACCACTATATCCATACTTCTGTAGTGTCTCTACAAACTTGTCCTCGAATTTCTTTCCGTTGGCCCATTTGACCTATTAAGTTGTTGGATGGATATCAAAATACTTGTAACAGCAGATTTCGGAAGTGCATATAAGTAATGTTCTAATAAAACGTAACCAATTCAGCTGAAAATCAAATGTGCATCAAACAAGGCACCATGGAAAACTGTATTTTGTGACAGTAATTGAATTCTTAACACAGTTAATATATACTGACCCGCTGGTTGATGAAAACTGGATCCTTTATCTCAGGGTAGATCCCAACAATTCTATTGGCATCAAGTGCAATGGCAATAAATTCTTCAAATGTGATAATTGAGAACTTTCCTGGTAAACATAATCAAAATAATTTTTAAGTATGACACATGTGACAAAAGAAAACATCTATAACCCATAATAATCTAGTTAGTATACCATTGTATTGTTGATCTCGGAATGGAAACCTCTGCTTCACCCCAAGTGATTTAAGTTCAGCAAGGGTGAAATCCACTGCAAATAAGCCAAAAAGTTAATGTCAGTTGTTAATATGCCTCATGCGACAAGCAAAATTATAATAACAACAACAAAAATAATAATAATAATAATAATAATAAACATAAGACCAGAGTTACTTCAGTAGTTCACTAAGTTCAATGAAATCTCTGCAAAGAGGATCATACACTAGCATATAGTCTAAGTAACTTTTAAAACCAAAGTAGTGCAAAGCATAAAAAAATGTCCATTACAAATGATTTCTGACAACATTCAACACACTAAATTCAAAAAGCCAAATGTTATATGCAGACAATAAACTTGTAAGAAAAACAAAGTAGAAGAAATGCAGGAAAACTTGCCCACAAAATACCCAGTCATATTAGACCCTTCAACTTCATAGGTTCTTTTGCGATTGGCAAATTTTGTATGTTTGACAATATCAGTTGTAGAATCAAGTGTTACATCATGAAAGCATATCAATTGACCATCTTTTGTGGCAAGAATATCTGATTCTATGAAGTCGGCACCTTCTTCAATAGCTCTCTGCAAGTAAAAGTCACTCATGAACCAAATATTGGTGAACTCAAATTAAACAACTGAACATCTATTACAAAAAAAATAGTGTTGCCTACCACTTGAGTCTAGCTACATGAATCTTATTTTCTATGTAACTAAATTCAGATTAACCACCTACTGCAATTATTATCTGTATGTAATTTCATTTTGTTGTTTAGCATCTTTTAGCTACATTTGGTTTCCAGAATAAAATGAATTTCACTACTTTGTTGTAGAAAATTTTCTCAGAATCTTTGAGCTACATATGTTTGCAAAAAGAACCAAGTATCATGAATGCTGGAAACTTCATGAATGCTGTTTAGATACGTCCTGTAACTTAAGATATCACATTCCATGAGCTTAAGTTGGATAGTAGTTACCATATAAGCAGCAGCTGTTTCTTCAGGAATCTCTCCATTCGATCCACGATGAGCAATGTTGTAAGGCCTCGATGTCTGCAAGGCATTTTTCCCTTTGTGCTGTTGCTTACTTGGTAGCGGATACAGTGCCCTGCCGTGAGACCCCAAGAACAAGGAGAAGAAAATCATACTAGTAGCCCCTATAGAACGTTGAGAATGCATTAAATCTTTTTCTTTTCGGAACAAAAAAAAGTAAATTTGATCATCTATATCGAATGCCAATATGAGAAACTACAAACCCTAGGCATCCTAATCCACATCGCTTAATTCCATCAGTAAGCATTTCGAGGAAAAACAAACACAAAAGAATCTCGACTATTCTTATTTGCCATTTGAAACCCTCGCAAAGAAAAATCTTTCGGCCCGATTCTTCTTTAACTCCCATACAATTCCACGGCAAACAATTTGAAAGTAAAAGAATCGAAAGAACATCGTCAACAACAAAAAATAAATAAATAAGAAGAGGGAATCAGAGATTACAGAGGGGACTCATTTCAATCTAGTTCCTGTTCCTCCTCAATCGTCCCCGTCGCAGCTCCTCCCTTGTGGCCTCCGATCGAGGGTGATAGACTGGAGTACGTCCCCATCGGAGATCCCGCATGGGTACAAATACCGGACCGGATGGAATATCCGGCGGAATAATTGCGGGCGATTGAATCAATAGTAATCATTGGTGGATTAATTTCGCACTTACGTCAATGAATTAAATTAATCGCATTAAAAAGATATACTTAAAGACAATAAAACGTACGCTACTTGGCCTTCGACTTATCAATTTGGATTTAATGCCTGGAAATGTCCTTTAAATCCACGGTTTATTAAAAAAAATGTGACCTCCAACACTAACTTAATTATTATCACATCGACTCCACTGGGGATCGAACCCAGAATCTCTGGTTCCGTAGACCAGCGCCTTATCCATTGGGCCATGGAGTCACGATGAAATGCTTGCAAAGCATTATTTAATCATAATTTTAATTAGTT
>JBBPFQ010251907.1:0-16822 GCA_037974815.1 Kaempferia elegans | reverse complement strand
CACAAACCCCTTTTTAGTGATTGTTCTTTTTTACACAATGGGCGGCTTTCACTCATTGGTGTCCACTTGATAATTTATCATTCTCTATCTATCTAAGGGGTGATTCTTCTGCCCAGCTTTTTTATAACTACTAGGTAAAGGAAAGTATGTGATGGCACTAATTTTGCCAATGTTAAATATCCAATGCCTGAATTTCATGAAAACAATTCCAAGAAGGCATTAGTTCTTAATAATGCCACGTTCTGATGATTGATGTCCCGAAACCCGTTCATGTTAATATCTACTAGCTTTGTTTTTATCCACGTCAAACACAAAGCATTTTTTATTGATTGTTCTTTTTTACACAATCTAATGTTTTCACTCATTGGTGATCGCTTGAAAATTTGTCATTCTTTACCTATCTAAGTGGCAATTCCTATGTCCAGCCTTTTGAATAACTACTAGTTAAAGGAAAGTCTGTGATGACGCTAATTCCAAGGATGCATTAGTCCTTACTAATGCCACATTCCATTGATTTGTTTTTTTTAAATATATTCTTTTACCAGTTGACATTGTTCCCGTCCTAAAAATTACTTATTTTGTAGTGAATGTTTTGCTAAAGTCAAATTACTCTATGCAAGCTTAAAATAGAAGCTGAAATATTATGTTCGTTCTCACTCAACTGTCATTCCACAATAATGACTGCTTTTGTGTTTGTTTTCTTTATTCATTGTCTGGATTGTTAAAGTCAGATCAGTAATCATGTTTCTTCTCATCTTGCATTGAGATTTTCTTCTGAGTACAATATCTTCTTTTCTATTAACTTAAAATGTGGTTGTAGTTTACTCTATAATTCATCTGAGTTTTGGCAGCTCTGCTTACATTCTGAAGCAAGACAGCTTACCCTCTTCATACAAGTCCTTCCTTAATAAGCATGGTGGAAAGGGTGCTCTAATTCTGCAGGGTGTTAGCGAGATTGCATCCAATATGCCATTTTCGAACTTAGAAGGGATTGAGAAGTATTATAAGTCGATCGGTGTTAATGTGAAACTAGATCCTAACATGAAAGTTCCATGTTCAGTATGTAACTATTCTCTTTTCCTTTTGTGGTTTATTTAATAAGAAACCAAAATTCAATATTCAATTTCAGTAATTTTGTTTTTTCATCATTACATGTGATATTGTAATCAAATCAGATACAAATTAAAAATAGGCCATCTTTTGTCAGCAATACTTTCCACTGATTGATGTAATTTTGTGTGGTTTGGAATATATTTTATATTGGGTATTCATGTTTATTTAATGAAGCAATTTTGTGGTTTACACAATATTGATAAAATAGGGCTTTATACCTGCTCTTAAATACGCAACTTTTGGATCACCGTACACACTTTTACTATTAGTAAGTTTCACTTCACAGAGCAAGGTCGTACATGTGGTGAGGGTATGCATTATTAAATTATCATATTAAGTCAGTATACTTGTATAAGAAGATTATTGAAGCTATTTAACACTAGGAAACATCATCTTCTTTATTGTTGCAATAAGGAGAAAATAAAAGGTGGCTAGAAGATAGAAATAACCATAAGGATAGAAAGAAAAAATGAATGAATAATTGAGAAGACAAGAAGAATCAAGAAATTACATATGAATTTTTTTTCTTCCAAATGAGTTAAAGTTGTTTTTACCTCTTCATAACAAATTGCATGCATTATAACTGGTCCACCGATTAACTCAAGTTTCTGATTCAAATCCAGAAAGTTGTGGTCATCTTGATTATCATATTGGTTTTTATATGGAATCTCAACTCTCTACATGGTTCAAGAATAAGAAAATTCTTTATATCCGTGTGGCTGATTTTTCAATTCTTTTTTCAAATCCCTCTATGTTATGCCTTTTGATTTCAACTCTCTATTTTTGGTTGTTGTCTATAGATGTCTTGTTATTTGTGGGATTATTGGATTCATTTGTGCTTAATAAGCTTCAAAAGAAATTCCCTTGTTCATTTATACTGCTGACTACATATTATTTGTTTCTTTTGATAATTTTTGCAGATTGTGCATGGCAATCAATCTTGTGCTGGACATTTTATAAAATTCCTTTTCCAAGAATATGGAAGAGCAATTCCAGTTTATTTGCCTGTTTACTTGGTTCCTGCACTGATTGTCCATCGCCAGGGTCTTTTGAAAATGTACTAAGAATAAGCCTAGACTGCTTATAATGATTCTTTTTTTCTCAATTTACATTTGCTATCAGATTATCTCAAAAAGAAGAATCTTTTCTGCTTCCTGAATGAGTCTCTAATGCACATAAACTTTTCGTGTGTATTTCTTAGGTTCATTTTCTTGATGAAGGGTGGACGTAACATGTCTGGATAATTTAGAAGAATATCCACCTACCTTGTGACCATCATAAAGTATCATCTTTACGTGTAAATTTGTTTGTTAAACAAAGTTATGCTCAATGGTACTGATTGGATAAAAACTGGAACACCTAACTTTGACAATTTAAACCTGGACATTTTTTTGCTCTTATTTCTGAATCCTAGTTTCAACTGGTTTTGAGTATTTGGAGATGATGGCCAAGTACCATGTTGCTTGCTTTTTTAAAAATCAATGCAAAGTTTTGTGCACTTCTAAGCTTATAATTATTAGCAATTTGAGCGTCAATTCCTTCAATTAATCTCTCTGGAGTAGGTAAATGTCCAGCATTCGATATCAGTATAGCACACTCATTCTCCACCTTACATTGTTTAAGGTTCTTGTGATTTTTTCCTTTCCTCTAATTTGACGAATTCTGCTATGCAACAACTACTAATCCTCTCAGAGCAGCTATATTTTGCTTTTGTTGTCATTCCTTGCATTGCAAGACTTATGTTGTTCACCTTTTTTTTCATAAAGTTGGTCTTTTTTGGCATATCTGATACTTGGTCCAGAAATCCAACTAGAATTACTAGATGTTTATTATGATTGTTATACTTACTCTCTTCTGTATTATGCAGGCACTACAAGATTTTGGGTAAGAGTCTGTTGGGGACTGCAAGATCTAGCTTGTTCCTTTCTGTATATTGTGCATCAGCCTGGTAAGCTCTTGCTTTCTTCTGCATAGGCTAATTATACAACTATACCAGGTTTATATGCCAAAACAACTTCTCTTTCCAATATTTTCCCAAGGACTAGCCTAGATATTTTGCATAAGATTTACTGGTCTGTTTGTTTGATATAAAATATTTTCCTCATTTTCAAGTGGTTGTTGCAAATTTCTAGAAAATTCTCATCAACCAAAAATTCTATGTTGGTTGATGGAGCAAAAATAAAACGACTTCCACTCGAAATGAAAGGAAGTTATTTTCCCCCATCATGTGAGTTTCCATTACCCATCCAGCATGAGGTTTGGATGCCATTGTCCCCTCCACCCTAACCGCCCATATCCTTGCTGCCCAGCCTATATAGGTTGTTAGTTCGTTGTCCAGAAAAATGCGAACAAAATATGTTTATAGGGTCTATGTGTTTCAGATTGCATTTTGAAGCACTTAAAGTTTGAAAGGTAGATGACTTCTCAGAAGTAGTAAAAATTTGGATGGACAACTGCAATGCTTTTGTCTGACTGCATTGCTCATTTTGACACGAGAAAAGTGCATGTTCAGCCTTGACATCTACATTTCATGTTTCTTGTTACCCTCGTATCTCTGTTGAAGTTCTTACCCTAGTGTCTCAATCTTACAAACTATCTGGGCATTCGTTGGCCTTCAGATGTTGTTGTTGATTCTACTGGCCTCTCCACTGAGATATTTGTCTAGATTTGAAGATTTAAGATGATTATATGTGACTTGTAGGTACAAAACTACAAGATTCACTGAGATTGACCTTACTGGATCACAATAAGCTTAAGTTGTACATTGAGCAGGATGTAATCCGAAGGTGAATCTTATGGAGGGGGCCTCCTCCAAAGGATTCCCATCCATGAAACCCAGCGTTTGATGCTTCAAGCCGTGCTAGAGTAGTGTTCATAGAACTATAATCATATTGAATAAACTAATGAGAATGGATAATTCTATCGTACCATAGACGCATAGTACTTTTTTTTTCAGTTTCAAACTGGAATATCCTCATTTCTACATTCTCCTTTTAGTCATATACTCATATTATCTCAGTTCACAATTTATCATTCCCTAATGGAGTCCATATTTTGCAGGGCTTGGACCTGCCTGCTCTTCAGAACTCTGAAAAGATGCAACATACCAATGGTCGCTATTGGAACTGTGCGTTTTCCTTTTTCTCGTGCTTCCCCCAAAGTTTAAGGATTTTGATTGCTAAACTCTAGTCAATCACAGTTCCTTTTTTTTTCCTGGATCAATGACAGTTTCCTACTGGTCTTGCGTTGCTAATCGAGAAGAAGAGCCGACGGATTGAGATTTCTCTGTATTGCCTAGCTCGAGCCATCGAAAGCTTCTCCACTTGTTTGGATGATGCCGGACTACTCCCTCAAGCATCCAAGTTGAAGCGAGCCGATGTCGCCGTCTTTAGTTTAGCTACAGCCATCATCATGCACTGCTACGCGCAAGAAAGAGAGGTTTTTCGCTCCAAGTACTTGAATGTGCTGGACTGGGTCTTCGGCGTGCCCACACCATCCGACGATGAAGATCGCAAGAAATCCTGAATGACTGGAACGGCACTAGTCCATCCTTTACAAGGAAAACAAAGCAGAGTTTGTGGAGGAGTCGTAATTGACATTGTAGCAGAGCAATTCTTCGAGAAAAAAATGTTGTTTCAAATCATTGGAACATTGTATTCTTTTGATTTCTTACTATTTGATAAACATCTAATTTTGTTTCTACAAGTTTGTCGCTGTTACTCATGTCTATATCATGATTTGAATGGAATTAAATTTTCTCGTCGGATCAACAGTCCTGAAGCCGTTTAATCACCGTGACACTTTATGAGATGGATACAACTCGCATCGAATTAGATCAACCGTCACCTCAAGTATTAAATGCTTTTAATTGATGTTGTTGTGACCCCATCGCTCGGCTAAAATCAACTCCGCTTTTCCGGTTCGGTTCTGCCCGGCCATTTTTTCTTAATTTGTCGTCCCCAAGTTTCCTCCTACACCCTAATCCCATCGCCTGGCGGCTGTTTCTGGAGGCTTCGACCGTGGGCTCCAGCGGTCAGAGAGAGTGTGAGTACAAGAGAATGGCTGAGAAGAAGTTATCTAGGGGTAGGCGGACCTCGATTTCGCGGCCATTACGATGGCCTCCCGCCGACCAATTCGCCGCCTACTCCACGAGACGCCCAGCGACTGGTTCCCACAGCCGCAAGATTACTCGCCTACTACTCCTCCGTCCGCTCCTCCTCCTCCTCCTCCTCCTCCTCCGTCCTCTCTCTTTTCCAAGGAACCCACCACCATACGCTTCCACCGCTCCAGCTCCCTCCTTCCCGCCCTCCCCGTCGCCGCTGCTTCCGTCGTCGCCGCCGCCGCAATCATGATCATTTTCACTTTGTTCCTAATTCGCCTCCGCCGCCGACGCCGTGCTGGCGCCGCCGCGCCGCTCGGGGACGACGATGGCGGAGACAGCGGAGATGGCGAAGAAGTGGTGCATCACGTGTGGTACATACGCACCGTCGGCCTGGATGAGTCCGCCATCGAGTCCATCACAGCGTGGGCCTACAAGTCCGGGGATGGCGTCCTCGGATCCTCCGCCACCGGCTGCTCAGTGTGCCTCTCGGAGTTTCGCGACGGGGAACTCGTTCGCCTCCTCCCAAAGTGCGATCACGCCTTCCACCTCGGTTGTATCGACACATGGCTACGATCCCACGTCAATTGCCCCCTTTGCCGAGCTCCAATCGTTGCTCCAACCTCCGTCGCCGCTGATTGCGATCCTGGAACAAGCACCACTGCTCTGCCCTCCGCTTCTTTCCCCCCACCGGAACCCGGCCCCAATACTATCACCTCGGCGGACAATGATCAGACGGCCGGCCAGCAAACTGAGCTTGGTCCTGGTGCCTCAGAAGAGGAATTTGAAACTGAAAGATTGGAACTTGCAGCTAGAACTCGAGCTGTAGCAGTCCCCATCTCAAGCGCCGAGTTGCAAATGCCTATTGACATCGGGGAAGACGGATTCCAGCCCATCGGCAGATCGTTCTCCATGGATTCAATTTCTCTCGAGTCGGAAGGTCTCAGGAACTTCAACAACAAGAAAAAACACACCCTAGAGGAAAATTCGAATGCTCCATCTACAATCAGGGCAAAGCATGCTTGCCATGCCAATTCCTTCCGGAAGGAAATGGGTAGATCCTTAGCCAGCGCCAGCGAGAGGTTCATCTTCTCAGTAAACGGGAGACCTCAGTTTGTTCACAGTAATGGCAGCAAAATGTACCAGTAAAGAATCCTTCCAAGTCATAAAAATGACAACTTTCTTAGACATGTTTGGTTCTCAGCAAGTCGAGAGCCACTTTTGGTGTAATTTGTGTTTATAGATGCAGAAACTTGGAGCAACAAGCTGTCGCTCGTGCTGCATCAGTTGTAGTCAATCATGTGGATGCATATTTGTGCTTTCTGATTAGTTATACAAATGTTCTTAATATATATTCAGCTTACAAAGATCCTTATGTTGTAATTAGTATGATCCAAATTAATGTGATCCAAATTAATGGTATTGTGACTTTGTTGATCGATATCTCTACCTATTGTTTAGGAAGAGATAAAAGAAAATTTTGCTTTCATTCTCGATGTTCTTCATTTCTAGCTTAGTTTAATTTAGATATATTCAAAGGCGACAATGAGTATTCAACTTAGTCTAATTTAGTCATTTAGATATACTCGAGGACAATATTATATTTATATTAAATAGAAAATGGAAAGATAAAAGTAGATTTAATAAAAAATAATCTCCATGAGAAGCAGCAGAGAAGGCAACAGAGACCTCGCAAGGTAGGACATGCAAGCTCTGCTCCGCTTCCCCTTCCGTGTCAATGTTGCTTCACAGAGGACTTCCTCCTCCCAGGGATGCACTTCCCTCTCACACCTTCTCCTCCTCCTTCTTCCTCCGCCTGTAACTTCCTTTCTTCAATCCTAGCTTTTGAGCTCCTGCTCACCGAAGAAGAGTAAGTGCAGTAGGAGCTAGCTACAGTTTGAACAGTTTGATTGAGCAATAAATGCTGAAAATTCGTAGAGTAACCTTTCTGCGTTGCAGGAGGAAGATTTCTTGAGAGAAGGATGGACAATGCTCCTGCTGAGGCTCTCCTTTTCCTCCACCAGGCGGTGAAGTAACCGGCCGATTTCCGGCGGGCGCCGGCTCAGCTCCTCCTCTTCCATGACCGTCGTCCGTCTCACGGCCCCTCCGCCGCCGATCCTGCTTCCTTTCATTGCTGCTGACCCGCAGGCGATGATCTGCAGCAGGACCGAGCCCCGAGCCAGGGATGGTGGGTGGTCAACCTCCTCGATCCGCTGGCAGGTGTTCCCGCCGCCAGGCTTGTCGGAGGAGGTTGTGGACGGCGGAGAGGACGAGTCGTCGAGCGGCAGCTCGGTTTCCTCCGTCGACACGCCGCGGGAGCACTTGCTGTGCCTCGCGCTCTCCTCTTCCGCCGCCATCAGTGCCGCCTCCTCTTCCAATTCCAAGTGGGGCTGGTCGGAGACCGGGAGTGGCTTTTGCCGCCTTCCACTGAGTGGAACGTGCCGGAAACTTTCTGCCGCGTAAACAATTGCTAGCTAAATCTCTCCCTATAAATCGAGAAATTCGTAGTCTCGAGAAAGATTCAAAACTAACCATAAGCGCCAGGGATGATCTCGGAGCCCTTGAGGACGTACTCGACGCCGTCAGTCGGGTAGATAACGTCGTCCTCGGCCAAGTCATTCCACACGTATCCATTCTTGTAGCTCCTTAATTATATATATAGTTTTCGATGATCAATCATAACAAATTAATATACATGCGAATCGATAACTATATACAGTATGTACCTCTTGCAAGACCATGAGAAGTGAGAAGGCATGGCTTCTCCTCGAAGAAGAGTGAGTCTTTCCATCACATCTCTGAGGCGAAGCTGGTGGTCAGGGAGGTCAGGAAGCTCGATGAAGTGGGGGTGCTCCAACTGGCCGTTCCGGCTGAGGTAGTAGACGACCTGAACCTTCCTCATCAGTGGCCTCTCCAACCTCCGCTGCTGCTGATCTGAGTTGCTAGGCCTCCTCCCTCTCCCGCCTCCATCTCCATTACTCTCCATCTCCGACAACACTGAACTCCTTCACGAGCTCGATGTCTCGAAGGTTGATCAAGCCAGTCCACGTTGACGTTGGTGATCAAGACGCAGGAAAGAGGCCAAAACATCTCAAATGATAATTGAGTTCCTATTCCTCATGTGATTTGCATTTTGCATGAGAATTAGTAGAAAGAGCCATAAAATCTCTTGTTAATTAACGAGTCTTTGCATGCATGGGCATGAGACAATCGTATTTATAATCGTTTAATTACAGCTGGAGCGGGTCCGTGTTCTTGACAGGAAAACTTATTAATAAAGGAGCATGAATACAAAATTAAGGTAGGCTTTCAATTAAACAATCTTTAACTTCTTGTGAAGCAGGAAGTTGCATGGTCACACTCATTAACTATTTCTGTGAAAAAAATTATTGTATGTGATGTCAAAGCATCAAATGTAGATCAGATCGAGTTTTATTAAAATTTAATAAAGGGTTTAATGATGGAGTGGTTAAGATGCGGCTCATTTCAGACAGCTGTTTCTTCTCGTAGATTAAATTGTAAGGAGATATGTGCATTATTTTTTGTGTCATGTGCGAGGGAGGTTAAGCCTGGGACCACAGGTGCCAAGGAAGGGGTTTGGATAAGGCTTGTAGGGGGGGACGGGTTTCCCCGGCACGTGTCCTGCACCGCCTCCTCATCTTTATCCTCTCCTGCGCCTTGCTCCGCGGCGATGGTACCGAATAAAACCGTCTCCTTCGGAAACTTCACTGCTATGTGGAAGCCAATCTCCGCCGCCGGACACTGATTGTTTATGGCTGAGATCCCCTTTGCTGGAATCATTGATCTCCGCCTCTCCCCTGCGTATTTCAAGCTCTCGCCGCCGGCTCCGCCGCTGCCACCGCTCCCACTGCGCCGTTCGCTCTCTGGCCCGCCTATCCATCCGCCGCCTCAAAGGTCGAGGATCGCCCCTCATTCACTGCCGAGGCCTTCGCTGGAGCTGTTGTCTACTTCCGGTACTGAAGATTCCTTTGATTTTTGCTTTTTGGTCTTCTAATCTACGAGGATCGGAGGTCGGGGCCGAGTTCTGACGCCTTTAGGGGTATTGTGTTATTGTCCGTTATGCTGGTTTTTTTTATTGGGGTTTTCTTCGTGGTTTCCTCAGAGTGTTCCGACGGCAGCGTCGTTTTCACGTTCGGTGATGCTAGCGAGGTGAAGAGGGAGGAGGTCGCTGTTTATGACAGCTCTGTGCTCTGGAGGGATCAGGAAATTTTAGAGAAAAAGGAAGCAAAAGATTCCAAGGAGAATGATTTCCGTCAAATGAAGCAGGAAACAACAAAAAGGTCTGGTTTCGAGGCGCAGGAGTCGGATTCGGTGGGTGAAGCAAGAGACGAAGGGTTGGAGCTGCTTGAGTCGATCGCTAAAACCGAAATCGGGATCTGTCTGGAGGAGAAAGGAGTGGTCGGAGAAGGAACGGTTACTGTTTTGGAGATTGAGATGAAAAAAATGGAGGAAGACAGTGAAGCATCTAGGACAACTTCAGAAAGTTTTGTCTCCTCAGGAGAAGATGTTGAATCTTTGATCAAAGGTCAGGAAGAAAATGTTGGTAGAAATGCCGAGGAGGAGTTGATCCATGACTTTGGAAAAGACGATGCTTCCCGGAAAGTAAAGGTACTAGAAGCTATTGACTTGAAAATTCTTGCTCAGCAAGAAAACCAACTGGTTGAGTTGGCAGATAGCAATTCTGATTTGTCTGTTCTATCGTCGGAAGAACCCATCTCTCCAGTTAAGGACAACCAAATAGAGCTGAACTTTGTTGGTGAAAATTCACAGTTATTCTGTTCTGTTCCGAATGAATTGGAGGAAGACCCTACAGTTGTAATTGATCCAGAAGAACAGTTGGAACAAAGTGAAGAGAGAATTTCTGACAAGGATATCAAATTTGGAGAAGGTCACCCTAGTAGAATAAACTCCGAATCAATTCAAGATTTTAGCCAATTGAGTAGCACAGATGTGGATCCTGAAACACAAGAGGATTCTAATGGTGGAATGCTTCAACATACCAGTGGCACAGAGGTTCTAGAAAAACCAGATCATGAGAAACTTCAACCTTTGGAAGATCAAATTGAACATGCTGATTATTCACAAGTTTCTAGTGACTCTGAGGACATCAAATATGTGGCTTTGGAAGAAATTCCTTCCTGGGAAGATGATTCTGATAACAGTGATAGCAGCGGAAGTGTAATTGAAGTAATCCTCAAGCTCAGTAATCCTCTCTTAGTTATTCATCCATGACTATTTTGAGGAACATACATAACCTGAAAAATAGTAAGAAACATTTGTCAAACAATTATTGAAATGCGCCCTGTGGTCGAGTTAAATATCCTTAATTACATTTATCCTACCTCTTGATTTGGTCATAATATACCCCTAACTAATTACTTGCACAAGTTTTGCAATATTACTTCTTTGACTTCCATAAAACTTATAGGTTATGGAAAACATATTTGATGAAGTTGGCGGTGAAAGGTCAAAAAATTCTTATGCAGTAGCCATGGTTTGATACCGTAGGAACAAATAGTATGCTGAACAGTTTTCTTCCATTGTTGTTAGGCTTGCTCACTTTTTACTTGGTGATGGTACTCCACACTGAATTAGTGAAGTTTTTAAAATTTCTTCATAGCCTAAAACAATTTGTTGCCTTTTTATCTGACATTGTTGCCTCTTTTGTCCACTCTTATATTTCCTCAGCTTACATAGGTGAATTAAAATAGGTTGTAGATCTACAAATATAAGAAGGTGATACCTCGTCTTACAGAAGTATTAGATGAATGTTTTTCTTAGTAAGCTTAAGTTCATTGTTTATTTGCACATTTCATTGATATGTGATTATCTTCTCTACATGTAAGCTTAATTTCAATATTCTTTTTGTGTAAAGGCTGAAACTGCTGCAGAGGGAAAACATCAGGAGAGTGGTGCGGATGAAATTAAAGTCCAGATAGGTACACTAGTCACTTTTCGTCGATTCGGAATTGATACAATGAGATCACAGACTGCATGTTTGTGCATGTGCATAAAAAATATATATGTTCTTTTTGTTAGATGTTCATGGTCTATACGTGTTTTGTCTCATGCATGACACATTTTATTTCTATTCTATCCAGGGTGGACCAGGCACCCACAGAGTTACTTTTCTTGTCTTCAAGAGCTTCAATCTTACCCCATCCTTCAAAGGTATCGAAACAACAATTATATGAAACAACAATTGGTCTGTTGTTCATGAACTCTTTGGGGGAAAGAATGGAAAAACTGTTAGATTGGCAAGTTTTGTTCTTGACGTTACTTCTTCAACTGATTCCTCTTGTATTTGATGCTATCTTCTATGACTAATTTCTTTTATGAGATTTCTTGATGAAACATCTTGTTGTTTCATCAAACAAACAGTGAACCTTTAGTTTATCAAATACTTGATTCTTTACTGCGTTGAGCTCAATGGATGATGCATCGCAAGTAATTTGTTTCGGTGTCGATCCATCTCTCTCTCAGATCTTCAGCAAATTTTTTTTCTCCATCAGAGATTTTCCCAATCGTTAAACATTTTGATCGTGTGTGAACATCTGACCTTTTCATACATTTTAATAAGTGAATTCCAATGGCACATCTGGCCTTTTTACAAAGAGAATTACTTCAGATCAAGTATGGATAAACGAACTACATTCCTTGCTTTTGATTAACTTGCTGCTGAATGGTCATAATTGGTGGAAACTAGAAATCGACAGAAACTTAGGATGTGTTACTGCATTTCAGCATTTAGTTTTGAATGTGTGAAATATCTCTTTTTCATTGTTCTCAGTTTTTCTTTCAATTGTCTGTTGTATTTTGTTATGATATTTTTGAACAATTATGGCTTTCATAATGTTTCATTTGTTGTTTTGAAAATATTCAAGATTGTGATTTAAAGTTGTAATTCCAGGCGTTGACAGGTGGTGAAGATGCTTACTTTGTGTCATCAAATAGTTGGTTTGGTGTAGCTGATGGAGTAGGCCAATGGTCTCTAGAAGGTGTCTCCCTTTCTTTGAGGAATTTTTTATTGTCTGGTCATTCTAGAATCTACTATTGTTTAGCCACACATACTCCTATAATAGTTTATACATTTAACCTTCCCTTGGTGAAAACTATTATCAATCCTATACTTTACTGGTTAACATATGAGGATTGAGTTTGAATCACAAACATAGATCTTTTTGTTTGAATGCCGTAAGGTATCATGCTATCTTGGTGGTTGTTGAGGAATCTTTGAAGTATCTTCTTGACAAATTAGTTTAAGCTTTAATTTGATATGTCAACATGTGGTATCAACTTATTCAAGTGTAACTCGTCTTTAATCTGGGGTCTCACTATATTATTCAAATTGCTTAAATTAGAAACTTTTTAGGCACTTCAGCAATTAGCATCTTTGATGTGAGAATGCTCGGTTAATACAGGAATTTCTGTTTACAGATTATCTGAGCACTAAATTGTCTTCAGGTGAACCTGAGATAAAAAGCCTTCATTGGTTCAGGTTTTTCACCACCCAAATAAGCCATCAATTATCCTCTTCTTACCGAAGCTGGATAGCACATGCCTCTGATTTTAAGTGCCTATTGGTAGTAGATTCTCCTCCATCCAAAAGTCTATAGTCTATATAGAGAAAAAGTGAGCACTTATCTCATGGTTTCCACAATTAACCCAAAACAATGGGTTACTTGGTGGATTATCTGCATTGGCATAAACCTTGGATTTGCATGCCTTGTATTTTAGGTTGGATTGAGCTCCAGCATGATTCTAAAGCTAGTCCATCTCTTGCGATGTTGAGACCAAGGGGAAGAGAGACTAAGAGATGACTTCTGGTCAATTGCCCCACTCCAAAGTACCTTACCATTTTGGAATTAGCTTGGGCTTCCCCTTGGGCATCACAGTTCTTACAATTAGTACAATGTTTCTTAGTTCCTTCTATGAGAAAAAGATTCCTGAAAATTGTCATTCTGAATTTAGATTTGGATTTAGAGTGTAGAAATAAGAAATATCGAGACCAATTCTTACTGATCCATGGGTATGAACCCATTGGTTGTTGCCCATTTGAAAAGAACCTAATAGTTCTTTACATTGTCCTCTCCTATTAGATAATGTAGAAAAGAACTGAACTATCTAAACTACTTGTTAGAATGTGAATGGAAAGGTGGAAAGGAAGGAGGCTCTATTGTGTATGAGTTTTTAGTCTCACATTGGGAGTCTCATAGCTTTATGGTTAGTTTATATTGTTTCACATGCATGTATGATGTGAACATATGCCTAGGGAGAGGCTCTCTCTTATACATGGGTGCGCGGGTGCAAATCCAAGGCTCGGATTTGCACTCAACCAAATTGACTCATGTGCAAGCACGATCTGTGTGTGTCGAATGCCGAACCGGTTGGGGTGCTTACCACATGAATTTCTAATGCAACAAAGGGGCGGTCACCAATGCTTAATGAGGAGAACCTCAAAGCACAGTTGGAGGTGGGACGAAATCTGTTTCAAGGAAACTGCTTGATAGCAGGCCTTGACATCTTCTTCCGACTAAGCACTCGGCGACTCGGCACTCGGAGTCGGACTCGGCTGGAGTCAGTCATGCCAAGCTTGGCAGTTTGAGATTATTCGCCCGGGCCACTATCACAGATAAGTTTAATTTAGTTAATTCTCCAATATCTCCGATAGTGTTGTTCAACACTACTTGTGCTATGTCAAGTTTAGGATTGAAGATTTACTAAAATAATTTGTTCAGAATTACCTCACGAGCTTAAGGACTTTGAAGTAATATAAGTTCCTGTAGCAAAAGGAGATTTGCTCATCCCAGCGCCTCCGCCAACCCATCTCTGGTCCAATACGGAGGAGGTAAATCACGGGTGGCTACTAGCCATTAGTGTAAATTGTCAAGGCTGAGGGAGGACATGCTCAGACACGCCGAGTTTCGACTCTATGACCTCAACCTCTCATGCCTTAACTTCCGCACCGCCCCTAGGGGACAAAGTAATACAAGTTCCTGCTCCTTGAAGGCATGTACGTTTAGCTTATCATTGGAATAAATTTGATCATAAGGTTTTTTTATCCTTTTTATAGAACAGTGTACGTTACCTCTTGGCTGCACCCTGTATGCTGACAACACCTATTTATATTGTCTAGTGAGGATGCATAAGGCAGAACAATGATGAACAGACCAATTTTAAGTATAGCTGTATTTGGATTAAATTTTCACCCTATGAAGGATGACCTTAGAGCCTCTTAAAAAAGTAGACTAACTATTAAATACTTGAAAATATAATCAGTATACTTAATTTGGCCCTTATTCTTAAGGTTTGATTCTGTAATGTTTTATAATTTCTTCATTGTTTTATTATTGTAGATTTCCTGTATATAATAAAGGCATTATAGGATGCCAATTTAATAAAAAAATTCAGACTTCCTGCGAACATGTGAAACCATATTATTTTGAAATTATCTACCTAAAAAGATAAGGGAAAAAAGATCTATTGTCATAGTTTTTACATGTGTCCTCATTATGCTTCCTCTAAGTTTAGAACTCATATTCAAACTTATGCTTCAGGAATCAATGCGGGGCTATATGCCAGAGAACTGATGGAGAGTTGTCAGAGATTTGTCTCAAAATATGAAGGATGCAATCCAAATGAAATTCTAGTCAAAAGTGCCGCTGAAGCAAGTTCTCCGGGTTCCTCAACAGTTTTGGTTGGTTATTTTGATGGACAGGTGAATTTTCTAGAGCATTTGTAGTATTTATTTAGGCACATTAACAATTTTATCTAATATTCTATCTTATTGGTGCTCTATAGGATCTTCACGTTGCCAACATTGGAGATTCTGGGTTCATTGTGATAAGAAATGACACTGTTTTCAGAAAATCCACTCCGATGGTTTACGGTTTCAACTTCCCTCTGCAGATAGAAAGGGGAGAGGATCCTACAAGGTACATCGAGGTAACAATCTGTGCTTTTCTCCTGTCAAGTAACCATTTCTTCTATACTACCCTTACGCATCTTCGAGAATTGCAGACCTACAAAATTGGCCTGGATGAAGGCGATGTGATCGTGACTGCAACCGATGGCCTATTTGACAATCTGTATGATCAAGAAATAGCAGCCATTGTGTCCAAGTCACTGCAAGCAAGTCTAAAGCCCAGGGTCAGATCCTAACACGAACTTATAAAACCAACCTGTTTCGATCAACTTTTCATGCATTTTACAATGATGATTTTCGATACTTCAGGAGGTTGCGGAATACCTGGTGAAGAGGGCGCAGGAAGTAGGACGATCGGCTACGGCCAGGAGTCCATTTGCAGATGCCGCCCTTGCATCTGGATATCCTACGTTCACAGGAGGCAAACTTGATGATGTAACTGTCATAGTGTCCATTGTACAGAGAACCAACTGATTCTCAAAGAACCCTCAACCTGTAATTTCCATATTTTAATTCTGGAATTTTATTTCCGGAATCGAATTCTCTCTGCAATTCTGGAGCCAGTGGTTTTCTGCTGAATGCATCTATTGTACTTGATTAATGAAAACGTTTTGTATGATAATGTGAATGAGATCTACCAACTATTTGGAAATCACAAAGCAATATTTCAATTCGAGACAAACGCCAAAGATATCATTTAGGTTCTCCATGATGATCCAAAGCATATGCGACACAATGTCTGTTGAATTCATGTCATATTTTTTGATTTATTTCCCAAAGTAAACAAATAAATCAGCTTTTGATTTTTTTTTATCCGGAGATTTTACTCTCCGAATCAAAATTAAGGTGACCGTTTGGTGCCATTTTTTTTTATCATTATTAGAATAAATTAAAAAAATATAGATAAATTTAGACAGTCCAATAACATCAGTGGTTCGAGTCCGTCTTATCTTTTATCATCACACGTGTGAGTTTAACATTAAAGGTGTTGCCCGTAGGGCATAATGTAGTTGGTTTTTAGGAGTAGAGCTATCAATTTGAATTAAATTCATTTAGTCTGTTCTAACAAATAATTTAAATGAGTTTAATTAAAATTTTAACAATCTATTTTAAATTAGATCCGGCTAATCTGACCAGATCAGATCCTCTGTCCTCAATTGTTATGTCCCGGTGTCCCACTCGCCGATCGGACGGATCTCACATTCTCAAAATGTGTGCAGCAGATTCATGATGTGATTCAGATCATCCGATCGATAAGTGGGACATCGAGACACAATAATTAAAGACAGAGGATCTGATCTGCAATCCGACTACCTCACTACCCTAAGCCTGTAACTCGCATGGACAGGCTTGATTGGCTCCAAGATTGAGAAAATTAAAAAAAAAATGTAATCACTTTTTGGTTCCTGACGTCAAAGGTGTTCTTGAAGGATCTCATGCTTTGATCACGTTGAACTGGACCGGACTGGACCAGACATGACCAGACCGTTCGGGTTAACAGGTTCGGATCCTAATTGTGTGCTACGTTAGTCCACGGGCGGGGAATATAAATACAGACGAGCTAAGGCAGCCGTCATTCATTCCGACCACAGACCCTCGCCCTTCCCTCCCGCCTCTCCGCCTTGCCTATCGCTCCTCCTCGCACCCGTTTCCGGAGCCAAATC
>JBBPFQ010246452.1:0-16838 GCA_037974815.1 Kaempferia elegans | reverse complement strand
TTCTCGTTCTTATAAATATATAATTCCTTATAAGTTATTCATTTTTAATTCACTTTTTCTTGTACTTTCTTATTCCACCACCAAGATTTTTTACTTAGTGAAGCATGTCCCTTTGACTCACCGAGTACACTCTTAGCTACTATTTTCAACTTTGATATCATCTTATCCCATGTCGTATTAGAGTCACCCTATATTTTATCTAATGTCTGTACTCTTACATTCTCCTTAAATATATTTTGCTTCCTATCTGTTAACTTCCACCACTTTAATTTTAGGAATCGTATATATTTTCTTTCTATTGATACTATACTTAAAGTGTATATCCAATACTACTAACATATGTTGAGTAGTTAAACTTTCTCCAAGGATGACTTTACAATCTTTATAAATCTTTTTATCCCTCTTCCTAAGCATAACAAAAATAATTTGCGATTTATTATTTCCACTTTTGAACATGACTAAGTGTTTTTTTTAAATGTATTAACTGATATAAGGTCATATGCAATCGTAAAATTTAATATAGTTTTATCTTCTTCATTGCTCGTTTCAAATCCATAACCTCATATATCTTCTCATTTTTTTATTTCGACGTGCACATTTAGATCACCTCCTATTAAAATCATTTCATTTGGCGGAATATTTTGTAATACTTCATCTAAGTCATCCCAAAATTTTGATTTAATAGTTTCATTTAATCCTACTTGCAGTACATATATGCTAATTATCCTTACAATTCCTTTCATCACTATTATCTTAATGGTTATATTTCTATCTGTTTTTCTAACTACTCCTATAACTTTATCCTTTAACAAACTATCTACCACAATACTCACTTCTTATTTTACTTTTTTCTATGCACCATAACTTAAAACTCAAGTTCTCTATCATATTTATTTCTCACCTATCCATTTTGTCTCATGTACACATAAAATATTAATTTTTTTCCCTAATCATCATATCTACTACTTCAATTGATTTATGAAGGTTCCTATATTTCAAATCTTAAACCATTAATTTTTCTATAATATTTATTTTATCCAACCTATGGATAAAATAGCCCAACAAAGGATTTATTTATAAATTTAAAACAATTTGATTTCATGCAAAAAAAAAAAAAAAAGCCAAAAAAAAACCCCAAGCTATTAAAAATTATAAAGAAAAATTATCCGGCGAAAATGGCAAAAAGCATAAAGTACTTGTTGAAATTTAACTAGTACGAGTCAATATACTAATTTTACAAAAAACTAATATATATTAATATGACTAAAAAATTAAAAAATAAAAATAAATCCAAAGTGCCATAAACTAGTAAATATGCCTAAATAACTTTTTTTTAAAATAAAAGTACAAATAGAACTAAATTGACAAGTTAAAAGGCCCAAAACTGCTACTTATTTTGTATTCTTGCATGGTTAAATTCAAATACTACTATCTGAAGCAGTTAAATTGTTCTCTTAGAGCTCCACCTTATTTTGATATTAGGACTCCAACAATAACATGACTGCGCATGCTTAAAAGAACATAAACCTTAAAAACCAAACAAAGCATCATAAACAATAAACCTTGAAACTCCTGTGATAAAATACAACCCTAAAATCATAAAATAATTATTTGCAACCAACCATGGATGAAATTGTTCATGATACCAAGGTACGTCGTTTGCATCTTTGCACATTACTAGTTTTTCCTGGCTCTAAAACTCGAGCTCATGTTGAATTTTACTATAAACACCAACCTACATTATCATGCCAAGAAGCACCAAGTTTATATTTTAAAACATTTACATAATCTGTTTTCGTAAATTCTCAGTATTGACATGCTCCAGTAACATTATGATAGAAACATCACAAAAAGGTGATCCTTGAAATTTATAATCCAAAGTCACTGTTTATGACAAGCCATAAGGTGAATACTGAATTATAAATGAAGGATCAAGTATCTTAAGCCTTAAATAAATTATTACAAAGAAACGAATGATTTTGGAACATCATACTTGAGGGTTGATGCAAGACTCTGCCAACCGTCGATATAATACACACCTGCACAAGAATGTTTAAATTTAATCCAGGTTCCTCCGCGATGGAACAGCAAAAATTATTTGCCTATGGTTACAAGCCTTCAAGAGACTTTATTTTAACAAATGCTAGACAAACAGAAGCATTGTGATTGCTGTTTTTAATCTTCCTCGGGGGTTAATGCAAATGAGAAAGGGGAAAATTTGTATCCATCGCCCTCATAAAACTTGTTCTGGAACTCGACCCAGTGAAGCCTGAGTGCATGCAAGAATGCACTTAAAGTTTCCATGACAAGCAACACACCAATGGTGGCACAAATGAAGACGATGATGCCAACAATGAGAATGATGATGTTGTTAAACCTGTTAACAACCAATTGTCATTTTAGTGTAAAGAAACTCATGACAATATATTAACAACCAAATGAGAAATCAATCAGGAAGAGAGCTCACCCCCAAGCAAGAAGAAGCACCTTCTCATAGAACACACTTGACAGCTCAGAATGAGCAAGACTGCAGAGAAGACAAGTGTTATCAAGCAATCATTAGCGCTGAAAGCTTTAGACCAAGACAAACAATTTTTGCTCTGCTTTACTTAAGGAATGCATCCAAATGATAACTGCATGAAGCATGCTTTGACTGACTATTTTTAATTGATATCATCATCTTAAAAAATATACACAAAGGGGAGCTTTGGCGTAATGGTAGAATTGCTGTCATGTGACCGGATTTAAGTCACTGACCAGTCTACATACAATAGACCAGTGTGATCCAACCCTTCCCCAGAACCCCGCATTAGCGGGAGTTTCGTGCACCGGATTACTCTTTTTATCATCAAAAAAACACTCCTAGCTTCTCTACTTCAACTTCTTATTAGTGCATGTTCTTGGACTTGTCTGTACATCTTCAACACATTGGAGCCTGGTCATTCAGCGAGTATCGATATAACAATGATACAGAGTTGTTATATACACAAGTTTAGCTCATTACACCTTTTTTCACAATTCAAAGTTCAAGGAGTACTCGAAATAGGCCCTATCAATGTGTTTACCAACTTGATCTCCACAATTCCAAGCTGAATAACCACAAATAGGTTTTCAGATTTGACTTAGGACTATTAAAATGAAGAATATCATCTTATGAAGAATACAACAGAAACCATCATCCATTTGATAGAAAAAATAATACAAGTATGTGAACATATGAAGCTTTGTAAACAGAAACCATCATCCAGGCAATTGAAAAAAATAATAATGCAGTATGTGAGCATATAAAGCATTGTAGCATGCAACAAAGTGAGCTTGTAGCTATAACACAAGGTTAAGCTCAAGTACAAGGAATTTTTTCTTCCATATTCATAAAGCAATCTTCCTAGATTATTTCTGATATAGATGCATTTCTTCAAAATTAAATCATGCAGAATACTGAATGTTGTGTACCCTGAGTATTGTATCTTCTTCAAGAAAACTGAATCTCAAGCCAAGAAAAGAATCATGATTCAAATAATAGCATCCCAGGAGAAAGTATACCTGAGGGCCCATAAACGGAGATATGAGGCAGTATTTGAGACTGCTCCAAGGACAAATTCTATTGTGTGGATTAGTTGGTGGACAAATACTTCACTAAACTCAAACTCCTCGTGTCCATGTGAATCATGATCTTGCTCAATCTCAAGTGATTCTTCAGTAGTGTGGAGCATGCTGTAAGATTGACCTTGGTGTCTCTGTATTTCAATCATAAAAGCTAATCAATACAAGCAACAAAAAACGTAATGAAACGAGGAAAATTAAACTTACCTCATTATGTTGCTTTTTCAAGAGTAGGGGTTTTGGAAACAACATCCATGGAACTGAAATAAGAGCCAAAAGAAGCAACACAAGCTGGAAGCACAATGAAAATTGTAAAAATAAAATAATATTGTCCACACAACTCAGGAAATCTAAAATACTAATAACAAAGGGTAAATTGTAAATGACCAACCTGAACAGTCTTTTGGCCAGGAAAGAGTTGATTTTCACCTAACTCATCTGTTGGGCTTAGAAACATATATATCATAACATGGTATAGGTCTGCTTGTGAACCAGTGCACCATTTTACAATTATGAGGACGGAAAGGTATCCAAACAAACTGTTCAGAAATATTAATTGTGGAATAAACTGGTACCTGCAACAAAATTAATGCACAGATGGGAAGATTAGAGAGAACCTGGTTTGAAATTTCGTCTACTGCCAAAATAATTTGCAAAAGAGATCAAAAGAGAACTACTTTTGAAATTTCATGTCAAAAGTTTACCATTCAATAATGATATCAAAATCTGATGCTAGCCAACATGGCAAATCTTTCATCTGTTGACTTGTGCCAAGAATCATTGTATCACGCTGAAACTTGGTACGCTTGAGTGAGTGTTGACGTGTGTCAAGATAAATGATATCTCAACATGTTGCTATAGTTTTGTAACTTATATTTCCAAAATTTTAATTCAATTTAATATTTAATTGTCTTTTTTGCAATCGGAAGGTACCTCTAAAATTTAAAAGGAAGTTTTACGAAACAACAATTAGACATGCTATATTATATTATATTATATGGAGTTAACGTTGGACTATAAAGCGAACATACAAGAAAAAAATAAAAGCTACAAAGATGAAAATGTTAAGATGGAATCGTGGTTATACGAGAATGGACAACATAAAAAATGAGAACATTATAGAGAAAATCATGGTTGTGACTCTTGAGGGAAAACTCCAAGAAATGCTTTTAAGATGATATGGACACGTACCTAGGCGTTCAATAAATGCCTCAGATGATGTAAAACCATGACAAATATGCATATTAATCGAGGAAGCGAGAAACCAAAGAAGACTTAACTAGCAATGATAAAGCGGCATAAAATATATATGAGGATATAATAGGGGATCAAACTCAATGACGTATGAAGATCCATATATAGCCGACCTCACTTAATGGGATAAAAGTTCAATTGATTGTTGTTAATATCTAATTGTCAATCATGTTTTTAGAAAGCAAACGTGAAAGTTAGAAGTAAAACTTATTTAATTTCATCTTTGCATAATCCAATATATGTCAGTGTATCATATGTTGACACAATATGGTATAATAAAATTTTAATTCAATTAACTATCTAATAGTTATAGGCTTATTTTTAAAAAAAAAAGTGGAAAGAGATTAAAGGAACAAAATTCATTTAAATTCATCTTGGTTTGCCAAGTATTGGCACAGTTAATACAACAATTTTAATTCAGTTGACAATTTAATTGTTGTAGTCTTATTTTCAATTTCAGAGGTAAATAAATTAGAATATATTAAAGGAGTAGCATCCATTTAATTCCATTAGACACTTTTGATGTGTATTGAGATGTACCTAACAATGGCACAGTATGATGCTAAATTATATTGTTCCAACTATGGACCAAAATTATGGCACAGAATAATACTTTCAACCTTAGAAGAGAATCTATCAAAAGTTGAACACGACTCAAAGGTTTAGCATTGCACAAGTGTGTAAATTAAAGGTCAGCCACATGTATCCTAGAAGTGTGCAAATTATTCCATTATCTTATGTTGCAAAATGATGATACCACCAAAAGGAACATTTTAAACTTCAAAATTCTTAGCGTTGCACAAGTTTTCATCAAGGTTTAAAGGACCAATTTTAAGTAATTGGCAAGATCGCCAAGAGTGACATTCTACCATAATAGAAAAATACCTATAAGTTTTGATTGTAGAATTAAAGTGCAATCATAAGATCAAATAATTTAAATAATTTTTAGAACTATATTTAAAATTTATGAAACATAGTAGTATAATAATATGAACATTTTAAAATATACAAAAGATGCATAGTTGGAATTATTCATATAATAAATATAAATGAAAAATAGTAGCATAGTTATTAATTCATATAGTAAATGTATGAACAATGCATATGTTGTATCTTTATGTAACAAATAGTACTTATGAAATGATTAATAATTATATGAAAGATGACAATGGAAAAAATTGAGAAATTGGAAAGGACTTCTTATGATTAATCTTCTTTCAGCTAAGAAAACTCGTGATAAAAGTCCTCATTAAGTTATAGATCATTAGAAAAAATGAACCATTTTTTCTTTTTCATTACAAGGATGCCCCACTTAACTTAATTCACATTTGCACCTACTTGCCCCACATAGGAACCCCTCTTAGCTAGCCTTGTCTAAAATTGTCAAAAAGGATCATATACCTCATATTAAGGTGCAAGGCCACATGGTTTTAGAATACTAGTTTTCATTATAGGAGTCCTTTTCTAAGACAATCGTTGTCATAGGTGAGTTGTGAATTTAACAAAGTTTTCTAGTATGTCATCTAGATGATGGAGTGTGTTGGTTCACGGAAATTTTTTCAATTTCAATTGTGTATTTGTGTTCCATAAGAGAATTCAAAGTAAATTTTTATTAAAAAAAGTGTTTGACATCAACTTTTTAAACACTATTATATGATACAATAATAGGTTTCATACACAAAAAAGGAGATGCAAAACATGTTGCATACAGTTTCTAATTGTATGTGTAGATACATCAGTTAAAATTGGTTGTGCTTGTACATAATAATCTGGAGTGTGCTGAATTTTCCAAAGGTCAAAAATATTAAGAGCTCAATCACTCAAGTTGGTTGAAATGGAGGAGAGTGTCATAATATTTTGGAATCTTAAAGCACTTCAAATTTAAAGGAAAATTCTACAAAACGGCGATTAGATCTATTATATCATATGAAGTTGAATGTTGGACTATGACTTGAATACACAAGCAGAAGATTAAAGTCGCAAAGATAAAGATGATAAGGTGAATGGGCAGACATACGAGAATGGACAATATAAAAATGAGAACATTAGAGAGAAAATCGGGGTAGCATCTATTGAGGGAAAACTCCGAGAGACAAGTTTAAGATGGTACTACATCTACTTAGTCGAGTCAGACATGTGAAACTATGACAAATATATACATTAAACAAGGAAGAGGAAACCAAAGAAGACTTAGTTAGTAACGATAAAATAGGATAAAATTAATTTAAATATAAATGATGATACAGTAAGGATAGAGCCCAATGACGTAGAAGGATCTATTAAGACATGATTGTTGTTGTATATTTCAATTTGCCTAACATAGAGAAAGTAAACAGACTGCATAAAAAATCCTTCCATCCCAAGTGGTAAAAGAGCATCAAAACATAATGAGAGAATCACTATGAGGACTTGTATTATGTAAAGACAATTATACCAGTGCTCCATAATGCATAAAGAACGAACAATAGCAATATAACCAAATAGCTGTGATTTGTATGTAATTTGCAGAACATTTGTGGAAAATTTTGAAATTAGAAATTACCACATGTTAAGACTGTTGTTGAAGAATGTTGCATTGAAATAACTTAAGAAAATGCCAAGGTTCATTTGTGCAACACCAAGAAGGATAGACATTTTCATCTTCAATGAGTTAAGGAATGGCAACTCGCTTCGGCTGCCATGCCACTGGGGATCCACTCCAAAGGGGTAAGCGTCTCTCACTTTGATCAAGCCTACTGTAGTAGCATCACTGTAATTAAGTAGCCAAAACAGTTAGATATATGCTCAAACATAATTTGGTACAAACCACATGATCACCCCTTCTATACCTGCATGTAGGATCCCGACATCCATAGGCTGATCGACCAAACATCTCAAATGGAACAGAGAAGAATTCATTATAAATCAATCCAGTATAAATTGAAAATAATGCCATCATCAAGATCACATAACGACCTCCAAACATCATCTCCATGATGTCACCAAGTTTCTGCAATAAAGAAATACAAAAACTAAAAGATTCAAAAATGAACATAAAAATTAGCAGGAAACTTGTTATAAACCAATAGCAAGTTTTTCCACAGGAATCCACAATTTACTATAAAGTAGCAGCAAGTTTTTCCCAACCAAAAAGGGAGAGGAACCGGAACCGCTGTGATACACAATAGATGAAGTAGTTTTTTTTTTTTTTTGTAATCCAGATATCCAGTTCTGCTCTTTGAACCGACTAATCCTAGAGGTGACCGGCTCAGCTCCACGGAAGTTTTCCAACCGCCACAAGGGTAAATTGGGAAGCGACAACATTTTTAGTCCCACTTCTCACTAAAGGGAAAAATCTATTCAAGTGCGCCGCAGCTGAGACTCGAAACTTATATCCCTTGGTTATCCATTGGAGGACCTAATCATTACACTATTACCCCAAGGGATGCAATAGTTTGTTCTAAATAGAAGTGTCCACAAGGACATTAGGTAGATAAATATTAAGTGAAATTAACCAGTGATATAACTTATAGAGTTTGATAAATAGATGATATGCATATAGTTGACCCGAATAGTTGGCACTACTATTTGAGGTCATGCTATCTGGCACAGTTGACATTTACTATCCTAGTAAAAAAATCTCCAAACCCAATACAATTTGGCATAGGATTATAGGAATTCTCTCCTAAGTTGCTCGTGCTGCCAATGCAAAGGAGTATAATAGTGTCAACACTTTGAATGCTTCAACACCCAATGAAACTTGAAAAGAATGAATTTTAGATGAAAGCCACATAATATTTACAATATTCTTATAAATTGTTTCTTCAAAAATTTAACTCAATTATCCAACTGGTATAATTTTATTCTTAGAAGTAAAGAAATTAAGTGAAAGGATATTAAAGAGAAATTGTACGACACAATATTACCACAACCAACTATTTAATTCCTACGGAATTGTTTTTAGAAGAAAAGAAAAAAAACAAAGAGGAAGGGAATTCAAGGAGTAAAAGCCAATTGAATTATCTCAATATGCTTCACACATGATGAATGTGTAGCATGTCAACATGTTATGGTCCAACAAAATATTAACCATTACTAGTCTTATTTTTATTCAAAAGTAAATCAATTAAAGTGGAAGGGAAACAAAGGAGTATCAACATTTGAATTCATCAAGACACACATCAAGGTGTACTAAAGCGTGGTGGGAGTCAACACTGAAAGATAGCAAGCTTTACATGAGAAGATGAAAGGAAAAAAAAAGGATAGAGAACATAGTACCGTGAATACTTTCCTTTGTTTACTTGGGGGAAAAGTTAGAAGGATTAAAGTTTAAACTTATCAAAGAGACATAAATTTATTTGGGTATAATTGATCTAAAGGTTAATGGTACAATATACATCTGGATGTAGGAGAGTTTTCCTTCCTTTGATAGCAAACTTTATGAAAAAGATCCATTTTTCACCTTCACGTATTTAACCTTATACATGTTCACGAAAGTAAACAAAGAATGGGAAAAAAAACAACTAAATTTCTGCCCTTACTATTTCCTTTCATCCAATTTTCTTTCTTGGAAATAAGCCCGTAAAAATCATGTAAGTTACCTCATCTAAATCTTGCAATTCATGAGGATGGACAATTCAATGTGAGATGTGAGAAGCTCTAAATACACATACGTGGAAGATTTAGCTAAAAAGCAATCGCATAACAGCAAGGTATGTTATACCTAAATTTGGATATTCATATACCTAATTCACAGAATTTAATTGTACTCCATGTGCTCACTAACATCAAAGTTTCTAAAAACAACAAGTATAGAAGTCAAAAAAAAAATCTGATAAGTCATTCTGCACAGAAATTTACCAAAGCACTAAATAACTTCTTTAGATTGCTCACAAATAGAAGAAATCAAACTCGTAAATCTCATATGTGAAGTTCCAAAACAATAATTTCAACCCCATATCTCATTAACTCATAGAGAATAATATAGCTCCTCAACTCACAACAAAATGGGGTAACTCGAAATGATAAGATATACTAAAATCAGAATACAAGTCAACACATTTCAACTCAAGCATCTAACTTTGAGGGGTTAGTTTGCATCACTTGAAATTGTAGAAAACAACATAGGAACATAATGATTTTGGGAACGTGGATAGAAATAAATTTCAATATTATGCAATACTATGCACATATCTCAATTTTTCATGTACATCTATTAGGCATCTCTGACTCGCCCACTGTTCAAACTCTTCTTATGGATCTAAATATATCAAGTTATACACCTATCTATTATCTCCATGCATACTTTGTCTATGAGTTACTCATTCTGCCTCTAGTGCATTCAACCTTCACTCTCATAGGCTCAAGTCGGTAGCAAGGATGACCTCCTACCTTATAATCTCAAGTCACTGACTTCTCCCAATCTCTCTATTGATAATAGCTGCAAGTCAAAAGCATGCCTCTTTATTCCTTCCCTTACCCTCTATACTCAAATAGTCTGATTGACAATAAGCAGAACCATCCACCATTAATACACCCAAATAATAAACAGATATTTCCCATCTAACATGCATCATCTCTAAGCTCGTAAATCAAACACAACGTGCAAGATTCTTATTAATGATAGAAATATAAGCTTATGAGCATATAACTCAAATGCATATTCATTTAACAACAGTTATAAAAGCATATTGTTGATCCAACTCAACTATAGAAGAGGTGTTAGCTATAGATATGAAAAGCTTTAGCTAAACAAGTTTTTCCTTAAGAATTAAAGTACTTCAAGATCAACATTGTAATTAGATACTTAAAATTTAAATCAAGATTAAGGTATCATACAATGTCGGGGTGTCAATGTCATACTAGTATGAGATAATATTTGTATGATCGATGCGCCAAGTGTTAGATCAATGAAAGGATGATGTAGGAGATGAGGAAAATGGAAGAAGCAGAGTGAAGGAGAATAAATGGAGGAAGAAGAAAAGGAAGGTTGAAGCAGTGGTAGCACATAACTTGATGGCCTTTCCTAATGCTAATTTTCACACACATCCTAATCCAACAGGAAACACAATGACAACAATTATTTAGGTAGATGCCTCTGTCTAGACTGTGATTTCAATCTCAATGGACAAGTAAAATGATGTGTGATCCCAATAGGATTAAATCAAGTGCTAGATTGTGGGCTTAAATTTCCAAATATGGGTACAAACTCTTCCATCAAAAGATAAAAGGCAACAAGAACCTTGTTTTAGGTTTGTGTGTGGCACACATGAATGGAATGGAAAGAAATAGGAACAAAAATTGAAATGGAATGGAATGTAATGAAAAGGGGAATGTTTCTTGGTTTGGTTGCAACAATAGAATGGCATAAGAAATAAATAATAATAATCTATGTTTAACTCTTTTTGGTACTCTAATTTTTCCAATCAATTTATCTTACATGATCTATCTAGTCTCTTCAGGGTGCCCAATATATCTCATTTGGTTGAACTACTCAATTCGCCTAGGCTACTTGGACTGACTTAACCCTCCCGACTGGCCATCCTAGACAAATCAAGCTGTCAAGCCCACTTGCCTCAGCCAATTCATTTAACCTGACCGTTCACTTGGCCTGACTAGTGTATCCAACTCAATGGCTCCCACTCAGCCTAATTGACTCACTCGATCGCTCGGTTCACTTATTGCATTTATCTCAGTAATAATGTTTACAAAAGAATTGATTAATAAATGTTATATTTAATAGAAATGTAATGAAATTTTCCTCTTCTTAAAAAGTGGAATGGATTGAGTTATTCCTTGGAATGGACCATTCCCTTCAAATTATCTATGCAAACATTATAATGGGTCATTACAAGAATGAACCATTCCAATATATGTACCAAAAGCAACGTAAAAGAATATATCATTAAATCACATCAAATCACTAAGAGATGTACAAATCATACGATGCAACCATATTTCATGTTTAACTCCAATTAATCTAGTAATCGACATGAAGAATGTGATTTTTAATTGAAACTCTGTTCTTTCAGTTTTGCAACCATATGTTATAGCATAGCAAATTACTGATTTCAGTTTTTAACCTCAAAAAATTTCAAGCAACCAGACATAAAATTCAAAAATATAGGGACTGATAGATTGTATGCAACTTTATTATCATCAATCTGTTAACCAATGAAGATGTATAGGTTCGATAGTTTCTTAAAATAAGAGCATATAAACAAATTGAGGGTTACAAGAATTTACTTGAGAGGATAGTTTCTTTTCCCGGAATATAAGCAATAGCGTCGCAAATAATAAGCATAGGCCATGACCCCAGTCACCAAACATGACAGCGAACAAGAAAGGAAACGTGACAACAGTGTAGACACCAGGATTTGCCTCTTGATACTTAGCAACCCTGCAATATGCATTCACTACAAAATTATGCAGGCACAAAGGAAAAGAGAGCATAAAAATTAACTTTAAACACATTCCGTTCATCAAGTACATTAAGATAAAGTAGCATCAAAAACTCATCTTTACTCAATGGATATGCAATATTAGTAAAGAGTGCCAAGATTAGGATTAACAGAAAAGGCATACATAAATTTACGTAAAAGAACGGATGAGACTAGCCATACTCAATGGATATGCAATAACAAGCAGATACAAGGAATGCTAAGTAGGCTTGTTCGAGTGCATGAAGCAACATATCAGAATGCATCAACAAGAATAAGTGTTGTCATGTCGAACCTATCCTAGAGAATCGACATCCTTGAAAGAATACTACTATGATGGCATCTAAGTCATAATCATTCAGAACTAGGAAGCCATCAGTGAACATAAGCTGCTTGATCCAACATCATATATCTAATAATACATGCAACCAGAACATAATTGATTATTCTCAAACTCACACATAAAAATGGTTGGCTCAATGCCATAAGTCAATGTGGTGCATAGAGACACTCAACATGAAGGATGGAATTGGGTAATATTTTGTATTGTACAACACCTCCATGAACTGATTGTTGGCATCCACATAGGCACATTTAAGTTGGTTACCTCATGGTTTGATACTCATTTTTTATGTCTGAGTATGATTCAGGTAGAAGAATGTGAATCCTAAACACATTTAGATAGGTTTGGGGTGGCGGGTACTAAATCACAATCAGATTCAAATAGTACCAAAAAGTACAAAAACTTGAGCCACTATCATACTCGACTCAAGATATGTGCAAGCTTTAACTCTACAAGAAAAGATTACAGCATCATTACTCAATTAGGTACTCACCCATATGCATCAACAATTTCCTGGAAAGCTGAAGTAAATTTGTTTGTCTGGAAGTATGTAGGTGGAGATTCTTTCGTATGGAGCACCTGGAAAATAGAACCAACTTGGGAGTTGCTATCACATGTAGCCTTCTCCAATGCATCTTGGATCTGTAAAACAAGCATTTATAAGTATTTGTCCCCACATAAAAGGCTAGCAAATTTTAGAAATGTATGATTTATAAAAGCCTAAGATTCATAAATTACTTCAAAGAGGTACCTGATTAGTTGCAAAAACAGGGCACCAACCCTCTGCAACTAAACATTTCTTTGTCACATCAAGACTGAGCATGTTTAAAGTGTGGTAAATAGATTTTTCCCTCCTTACCTAGAATATAGCACAAATACATTGGTTTGAGTATTCAAGAGCAGAGGCTGGCAAGTAAAGCAATCCCATGACTGTTTCATGATGTGAAGGTCAGATTTTTTTGGCATTCTAAAACATACAAATCTGAAATAATTTTCCGTACAAGGAAATTATAATGCATGAGGATCCTGCAAGTATGCGATCTGGAGTTAACATGCAAAACCTTAAACATAGATGTAGAGTTGTTTACCATGTCATGAACCCAGGTTTCAGATACAAGCAAATGATAGGACTAAAAGAAGTTTAACTTTTCTTATATACATGTTACTATCTCAAAGAGTCAAAGGTAAAAAAAGGACAAACCAACCATGTTGTTCCACTGCTCAAAATGGTGGCTGATATTTTTAAGTATGGTATAACGGTGAAGCAACCCAAGATCAATTGTAGTCTTCAGCTCGGAGATTTTTCCAGAAACCTGAAATAACAAAGCACTGTCATTAAATTGGATGATACCAGAGATTTCAACAATAATCAGATTTACAAGGTATTAGCAAATGTGCTAATGTGCAGTCTCTTTTAATGAATATGACATGCGTCAGTCAAAATTTTTGACTAATGGTGGAATGAATCAGAAAATGCAACAGAATAAGGATATCAAAGCACTAAACTGAGACCAAGTAGATTACTAGAACTTGGAATAGATGAGATTGAGAACATCAAATGCACCCTACTAAGCTGATGCCTAGCATCCTCAGATTAAACAATCAACTCAAGTTCATAGGTGGAAGTGAAAAAAGTAGAATATATGCATGCTGAGTACTAGGACAGAGAGCAAGCCAAATTAATGTTGATGTGAACAATGGAAATGAATGCTTAGATCACTATATTGTTTCACCCTTCTCAATGTCAATAATATTTTATGATTTTATCAAAAATACTACACAATAATATAACATAATTTCTTCTGAAAATAATAAAATGATAAACGAGGAAAAAATTGTATTTTAAAATACAGATGAAACAATATAGTGATAAAAAATTATTAGAAAATCAGATATAAATATTAATATTTACTATAAATTAAATAACAATAATAGAAATCTACAATTATAAAAAATTACCTTGCCACTCCCTCTAATATGATCCAATTCAACAGTCAATGTAATTTGGGGGCACCTCATGGTCTCAAGACCAAATATTATATATATTATATACACACATGTTAATAAACGCATGCACACACACACATATATCATATATTACAATAAAGATAAGATTAAATAAAACTGTGGTTACGGTAAAATGTAGTCAACGCGATAATGACATAATATTGAGAAAGGGATGAATTTACCTAGATTATTAATGATAGTAAATCTTAATATGGAATGACAATGTAGATAAAATAGCATTAGTCATGTTAAACCTTGCTTGAAGACAGCTAATAAGAAAAATATAAAATTTACAAAAAACAAAAATATGAAATTGTATAATAGTTAAACCATGGCTCAAAATCTAGTATTGTAACAAGCGGTTGAAACGTATTGTTCCAATAAATTATCGAAACTCGATACTACTTTGCATAGGTAATCCATTTGGTGTGATTCTGTCAATTATACAATTATGTTGATGAGTATCATGTTATAGTGACATTTGATACCTCTTGGCATTGCTATAAAACGTGTCAAGATGAATTGAAATAATGTTTGTTATCTTTATGTTACTTGTGCCACTGCAACTGCAACACCATGTAAAAATGGATCATTTAAGATGGGAGACAAAATCCAAACTTAGATATATAGTTGTGTCCTCTTTTTTTTTTTTTTTTGTCATCAATTTCCTCCTTCGCCCTCTAATTCTGCAAAGGCACAAAACATCAAAATACCGACACCATACAAAAACAATATCATTGTGAATGTTCAAAACGCCATCACAGTTCAAAATTTTAAACCTAAACTAAAATAATTGAATAGATATAAAATAAATACTGCACTATATATACAAGGAATAAAATATATAACATGCACATAAGTAAGATTTAATTTTTTTTTTTTCATAGAAAATATTAATAGGATGCCCATGTCAACTGTACTTTACAATAAAAAACCAGATACCAGAAATAATTTAAAACCATATGCATATATCTGAGCAAAGAAAAATAACTACCATAAAATGTTTTCATCTACTAGAAAATCTTTTACGTTTCCAGCTAAGCCTATGTTAAAAACTTCATAAATCCAGAAGGGCCATAAGTTTTGTTCAGCAATAACCTTGTGAGTGAACTGTAAATGTAAGTCATGAATTTCAGAACTCCACAGAACACAGAGAACATGTGCAAAACACTAGTATCCTAAGGTATTATACTGGTATAAATTAGAACCGCATAAAAACAACTTCAAGGAGCAAATGCAAACCTCAGCAATCATCTGCATTTGCTTTCCAATGTCCTCTGTAAATGGGTAACGATTTGCTCCAAAAGCCTCACATATCTTTAGCATTTTAGCCTTTGCTCTTTCCCCCGAATAGAAGACAACGAAAACATTTTTGGCAACCTGTGGATTATAAGTGTGGGCAAAGGAATTGGAAGATATATGAGGTACTCAAAAACCCAAAATTCATCGAATAACTTGCCATAATTCCTATTCCTAAGCCTGTAAAATTAAAGATTGATTCAGAAAATCACTGCTAACTAATCCCACATATAATCTCTGTGAGTAGAAATGCACCTTTTCTCCTGAAATTGGGTCAATCACAGGTTCATCAACAGCAGCTTGACTAAGATACATGTTGCCCCTAGTAGCCCGAAACAAAATTCTTTCAAAAGACATTGCCTTATCCTTGGGTACAAGTCCACTAACAAATCCAAGTTTTAATTGCTTTGATGGCTCTGTCAGCATTTCCTGAACAATGATACCAAGAATGTTATTGAAAATTCAGATAAAACAGCAAATAGAAGGAACATGGTGGTTGCAATACTTGTTCCAATAACAAAGGACTATCAAGAGAACCATCAGCGCTTTGGTGTGACTCATTGTCTCTCTGCTGAGCAGTAGCACTACTCTGCGCCGAGTGAAAAAAATCTCCAGCCTGAAAACAAGTTCATAATGCACTTATCAAAAAAATCAGTACAAATATGGGATGGTTTTGTGGTTGAGTCCCCATAGTTTATTACACTATCACAGTCTCTACCACATTTTAAGTGGTGGGCTTCATGACTGAGAAACTCAAAAAATCATTAGAAAGCAACACTATCAAATTATATATATATATATATAATGAAAGACTTTGACTGTTATCAAGCACATCTGATGTGAAAAGTTGATTTTTTTTTCCTAACTTCAAGCACCATATACCAACCAAAGAGGTTGATGTAGCATCTTCAATT
>JBBPFQ010245358.1:0-16841 GCA_037974815.1 Kaempferia elegans | reverse complement strand
AAATACTAAAGATATTCTTTTATGAAATATTTTTTTTATTGTTTTCCAATTGTGCAGTTCCGACTTCTCCAAATCTTGTATTTATTTTTTCTGATTGCAAGCACATCAATATATGTCCTATTCTGGTTTTTTTTTTTTTGTTTTTGTTTTTTTGACGTCTCTAATTTATCCGACTGTTTCAAAATTATTTGTTAGAAACTGTGAGATTTCCTGGTTAAAATAATTGAAAAAATAGTTTTTGTTGCAGAACAATGTCTTGAGGTGCTACACAGGTTAGTAGTGTAGTATAATGGCATTTATAAAATCACTCTAGTTTGGCATCAGTTTTTTAGAGTACCCAAACATCCTAGGAAGGTTACCACGGACGGTAGCAAAAATGACGAATTTAATTTGACACTACAAATTGTGGAACTTGTTGACTAAATAGAAATGCCACAGGAAAATTGCCAACTTCCCAAAAAAGCTTCCTTTGTATTGCCATATGATCAGTTACTACATTGTTCCTTCATCATATACAATGGGAAGAAAGAGTAGTTCATACTCAAGTTTCAGGAGAACTTTACAAGAAATATATAAATACCAATCAACCCTGCAAAATATATAGCTCTGTTGTTTTCTCCCATTCTTTCAGCAGGAAAAGAGGAATTAGCCTGTTCCCTTGTCACGAGGATTAATATGACAGAATAAAAAGAGAGTTAGAGAAATACAAAACATGGTTCTTGATGATGTAACCTTCAATGGATAAATAAAATGATGGAAGCTAAAAATTCATAAAAGACATGAGCAGCAAGTACAGCGATAGGAACTGAAAAATATAAGAACATTTTGGTGCTTTATAAAAGATTAACAAAAATTCTCAAGAATTTTTTTTTTTACTCCGGTGAAAGACAAGACAATAACTTTATCTACCTTTACTTTTGCTATCAGCATATCATTCTTGGTATTCCATGAAGCAAAAACCCATCACCACATATTTTGAGGTACTATCCTGTCTGTCAAGAGCTGAAATTGTTATCTATTGGTCCCAGTCAGCTTAATGACCATCAATATGCCATATTTCATTGATCTAATTGAATAATTTCAAGTCCAACCTATTCTCACCGGTCCATGATTTTTTTCTTGCCCACTAGAAACTCTCAGAGTGCAATACTGAAGCTCCCTAGAACTATAGGGGCCTAAACATCAATGGTACATAACAGTTGGGTTATAAAGAATAAATATCTACCTTTTTTCCCCCAAAGGTCACAGATGGTTTAATGAGAAGGCGTGATGGAAAAATCGAGGAATATAAAACAGTACTACTCACAAGAAAGTGAAATTGTGAAAATGACAATCCTATGGAATGTAAAATTGTGCAACTGAGAGTCCATGAACTTCAAATTGTATTGTGATAACCCATCTAAATTCCATTAGTATATCCTCATTCTTCTCTTTCACGCCATTTATGTTCACTTCCTCTTTTATGTTCTTTCATCTAAAAGCACAAAACTATTTCAATTTAGTCTCGTGCAATAGTATAATCATAAAGACGAATGAAAGTTCTCTAATTTGAGAACATTTCTTAGTCTTTTCATATTGACATTCCACAAGTTAAGAGAGAAAGAAAGTCATGATTGAGATAGTTCATCTAAAGGAACCACCAAATCTCAAGAGACAATAATTAATATCTTCTGGCACTAAATGTTGGTTCTTTTTCCGTGAGATCTCATAGAACACCATCAACAATCAGCTGATAAATCAAAGCTACTTAGGCAGCACTGGTTGCAATTTTGTTGCTAATAATTCATGCCCCACATCAAGTGTGGGACGGTACACCTTAAACCATGAGAGATGTACTCTTGTTTATTGTTAGAGCAAAGACATTTCATGGAGTACTCATCTCCTTTCAATCTTTGCATGAAATTATTGAAGTAGTTAAACACTTGACTTTTATGCTCGAGAAGATATATTCAATTTTTTTGTTTGAAAATCATATTTATACATGTGAAAAAGAATTGGTTGCAATTCCAGGATAAGACCTTTAAGAAACTACACATACCATAATTGTATTTATTCCGATTAGCTCTCAATTTTGTGTTTGGAGGGCGGCTATGTTGCCTAGAAGGATATACTTATGACAATTTTATTCTTTTTTAGTTACATATTCATTTTGGTTAGGCTTGTTTCGAAGAAGTAAAAGTGGAATGCTTATTACTGAGTATTTACTTTCATGCAGAGTTGGTTATCGGTGGATTTCAAGATTTCTCGCTCTTGGATTTTATGCTATATTACTTATGCCTGGTTTCATACAAGGTGCTACCTCTTACTAAACTTTGTCCTAGTGCATCTGGTACTTGATTTTCTTCTTTTGATCACTTTTTTTCCATTCTGTCTGTACTAGAATTTTAATTTTGCTACCAGGTCTTATGGTGTTAACTTACAAGTCAATAATATAATTTATCAAGTTGGCCTTGAGGGAAGTGCCTTAACTAACCTTTGTCCTTTTCTCTAGTTGGTTATTACTATTTCTTCTCTAAACATGTACGTAGAAGTGTAATCTATGGAGAACAACCAAGAAACCGGTAGGCTTGCAAAAACTGTGAATTTTCTTTTCTTAATTTTGTTTATTATTGATTCCCCTCTTTACACATTTCTTCCAAACAGTTTGGATCTGTATTTACCTCTTGATACTAGTACACCTAAGCCAGTTGTTGCATTTGTAACTGGTGGAGCTTGGATCATTGGGTGAGTGAAGTTCATCGTAAAGAATGACAGCTTGAGTTCCTTATGATTTAACATTTGTACACTGTTAAATGATTATTAGTTAGCTTATTTTTTCTTTTTTTTCCAGGTATAAAGCATGGGGTGCTCTTCTAGGGAAACGTTTAGCAGAAAGAGATGTTATAGTTGCCTGCATAGATTACAGGTAATGCGGAGACGCATACAAATGGAACTTGTATATGTTAAATGAGATACACAACTTGATCTTGTTTGGAATTTTTCTCTTTTGCAGAAACTTTCCTCAAGGTACAATAAGTGATATGATAAAAGATGCTTCCCAGGGGATATCATATATATGTGACAATGTTGCTAGCTATGGAGGTGATCCTAACCGGTATAATTATTGATCACGATACATATATGCTTCTAAAGAACTTTCATAAAGACATCTAGATTAACTTTTGGATGTAGTTGATAATTTTAATTTAATGTGGACTTGGACATGTATAGCATACTTGCATGCATTCTAGGAGTAGCTATATTACTAGGACTTGAGTAAAAGTATCCAACAGAAGTATAGTGATTTAGATGTATGAATCTCATTTTCTACAATTTTTTAAATGTGTTCATGGGGGAGTGTGTATCCCACTCAGGATGCATGTATCAGCTTTAGGTGCTTGACATTGGTACAAAAGGGCTAGATGAAGAGTTTGAGCAATATTGAAGAGTATAGAGATTATGTGATTACTCAAATGACTTTTTTTTTTGGGAATGGCAAGGAGAGTATTAATGTAGTAGTGGGCTTTGAAGATTATCTTCTTACACACTAAAATCTGTGAAACTATTGGATCTTCTACTTCTTTTTCATCTTCAATTTATGTCTTTGATTTGTGGAATTTCATGCTGAAAGTAATGCTCACTCTTTATAACCTTATGTCAGGGAAAATAGTTTGATCTCTCTCCTAAATTCTTGCCTAAGTTCTTTAAGGGATCAATTTATGGTGGATCAAGGTTCTTCACTAACGTTAGAAAGTCTATGCAATTTTTATATTGCATTTTGTATTCCACTACACTGACAGTGTATGAAATATACTTTTCTCTACTATTCCTTATTTCTTACTAAGGTTTGATTGGCGCTCCTATTTATTCTAATTTGATTTGTGCATTTTACTTAAATTTCTTAGTAATTTTAATTATCTTGGCAAATAATGCTTGTGTGTGTTGGTTGGTGATGTTGTACCAGTAAAAATAATTTTTTATATCAATTAACCAACATAGGAATGTGCTTGGATATGATTGACCATCAAATGAGTTTCTTCCAATCTAAAATGTGTTATTGGAACTTCTAATTGATCTCTAATTTGGTGTTATGCTTATTAGGGTATACATAAAAGGAGCTTGAGCCTTCTCCAAACATAGGATGATGTAATTGTTAAAGGTGGTGCACTCTAGGATTTGATAATATTGTTGAAGGTTTAGATATTCATTGAATCATATATTTGTATGGAAATATTTTCTTTTATTAGCTTGTCAACATATTCCTAGAGACTTAAGTCTATTCTTGTTTTTTCAAGGAGTTGAGTCTCAAGGAATGTGTTGACAAAACAAGAATACCAGACCACTATATTTTCTTTTATTAGCTTGTTAACACATTCTTGTTTTTATTAGCTCATCCCATATATAAGAACATTTAGTTCTAAGATCCTCATTCTTACCTTCGCATACTCGTCTGGTACTCAAGTCCAAGTCTGAGTAACATAATTACTCATATATTCAATGGCAGCTGATGTATTCACTGTCATAGTGTCAATCTAAGCAGATTGACTAGTAAAGGTACCTAATAAAGTAATAGAAGAAACTATGGCACAACAAACTTTATGTAATGGCCAAAAAAAAAAATACAAAAAGAAATTTGTGTAACGGCCATAGTTTTGTGCATACTGGAAATATCAGCATTCCAAATGTCTCACATATGTTACCTTATAAATTATTTAATATGTAGGATACATCTAATGGGCCAATCAGCTGGGGCACATATAGCTGCATGTGTGCTCCTGGATCAGGCAGTCAAACAATCGAAAGGAGAAAATACAACTTGGAGCGTATCCCAAATAAAGACATACTTTGGTTTGTCTGGCGGGTAATACTTGAGTTCTTCTAAGTTCCATTGGTGTCTTATGTCATGTTATTCGTAGTTTGATTAATTCAGTATATTGTTCCAAATCAGAGCTATTTTTAACTGTCGCATTATGATTGTATTACGTGTCCTGTTTAGTATTTTCTTTTTTCTTGTATTCACTTTAGAACAAAATAGAAATTCTAAGATGTTCTGGAATTTTAACAGATACAACTTGCTCAAGTTGGTTGATCACTTCCATAATCGTGGCCTGTATCGCAGAATCTTTCTCAGGTAATGTTTCTGTCATTTGCATGGTTGGCACTGCTGTGTTATTTTACTCTATTTTCTATTTTTTGCTTAATAGCACTCTCGTATATCAATGCCACAACTTTGAAATCCTATGGCAGCATAATGGAAGGGGAAGAATCATTGCAGCTATTTTCTCCTGAGTTAACTGCACGGGACAAGAGTGTTGAGCCGGCTATTTCTCATCTCCCACAGATTATTCTTTTCCATGGAACAGGCGACTATTCAATACCTTCTGTTGCAAGGTTGGTCTTGACAAAGTTACGGGAGATTTTAAAACATTACAATGAAAAATATACTCTTGATTGAACAACAGTGTCTGAAATTTCTTAAGAACTTGAAAATATGAAAGTTATGTAAAATAATTAGGACTTGCTTTAGCATGTTTGTATCGTATATACCTTATTTCCTACCATCATACTTGTTTAAATTTGATGCTTATGAAGTTATTTGTTCAGGTTTCTATATGTTCATTCTTGACAATCAAATTACTATTCAAACATAGTGCATTGATCTCAGCAATTTTCTATATTGTCTGCATACTGTCATTATAAGAATAGATGAATTAAACTCAAATTTTCAAACTCAGGAATTGAATTCTTCTCCATGGATCTAAATTCAACAGTTACTCTATTAAAAAACATATTTGTTGGAAGTTGAAACAACTTAGCTCTTAGAAGTCAGAACTTATTCACATCGCCATGCCTTATTTTATTTTCACTTCTGACCTCTGAGACAAATCTGGTATGTGCATTTGGCTTGCAACCATTAGCATCGATTTTAATCTAATTCCTTGAACTTGAAAATTCCATATGATGACTCTGGCAATAGTTATAATTATCCTTAAATTCAGATCTGTCACTAGAACAGCATCGCCATTTAAGCTTGAGTTTTTAAGCACCCATGTTTCAGATGACTATTTTCCGTTAGCTTTATCAATTGCAGTAATCAGTTGAAACAAATTGGCTATAATGTGAAGGTTAATTAGGCATCATTACTATCTGATGCAGTGACATTTTGCTAACTATTATATATAAAAAAGATAAAGATGATTAGCTGTTTTTCTTATCTTTCTTTTTATCTGTATGCTAAAATATTTTAAAAATTTAGTTCTTCTCACTGTTTTACATTAATACTCCAATTATTTGATTTAAATTTTTGGTTTGCCCTTTTATGGGCAACCTACCTAATTTTGCAGTGAAGACTTCAATAATGCTCTTAAGAGTGCTGGAGCTCAAGCTAGATTAGTCTTGTATGAAGGCAAGACGCACACTGATTTGTTTTTGCAGGTAATTTGAGCATTTGAACAATTGACCTATTTTATCATTTTCCCCCTCAGTTTAAGCTGATATCCTTTTGTTTATTTTCTTGTGTTCTTTATTTACTGAAGAATCAAAACCTGTATGGCATATAATCCATCATGGTGCTAAAAACTGGTCTATATAGGGCACACTAACTGGCTTAAACCAGTTTATTTGGCCACCAAAATAATAGGCTTCCAAATGAAACTAATTTGCACTTTTTTTTAGTTTTTAGTTTTTACTCTTAACCATTTGTCGTTATTCCTCCTTTCTTGATCTATCTATTTTTAACTCTCTCAATCTTTTGTCTCCTTTATGTGCCTTCTTTGCACTATTCAGCTAGGGAAAAAAGAGGAGACAGAAAGGAGAGGAGAGGGGGTTCTTTTGTTTTGTCTTCTTGAAAAGAGACGAAAAGAGGGATGAGAGAAAATAACAATAGGCCCTTTAGTTTTGTTGTTCCTAAGACATGCTGAGCTAAACCAGTCTTTTTACCACTTTCCAATGCTTCCATCCTCTTCTGTCCAATTTTGGATAGAATCAGAAGTTGGAAAAGGAGTTCTGAATTGCTCCATTCTTTCCCCTTACATTTTCTTCATCAACTGAAGTGGACCCATTCATTTCCTTCATTTGGCTACTTTCCCCTCAAGTAGACAAATCCACAGTGCTGCCCACTTTGATTTTGTTATTTGTAATATATGCTGGGCTAAACCAGTTTTTTACCATTTTTTAAGGCCTCCATCCTTTTCCCCCACTTTTGGACAAAACCAAAAGTGAGAAAGGAGCTACAAATTACTGATTTTTGTGTTGAAAAGCTGCCAAAATCTTCTCATCTCTGGTAAAAATATGCACACAACTGATTTTTCTTGTTGGATAAGAAAAGCACATTAAAAAACCCACAAATCCAGAGTTAAGCTGAATCATCACAACAGCTAGAGCCAACTCGATTCTTTGCTTTAGCATGTTGGAGTAAGATACATTATGAGCTTGGCATAATTTAACATTGTTCGAAATATTACATTTAACATAATTGTAGCATGAAATAATTTCTATTTAAAAAACTTTCTTACCTTGAAGTCTTGAACTTGATTCCAATATAGAGTCTAGCATGAATAATAAATAGTGGCCTGACACTGATGTATGTACTGCTGTCTGTTAATATGTATTTGAGACCATTTGGAGAGAAAGGAGAAATATTTTTGCTTAGTCACCTCTTGTATCCTTTGTCTTCATCTGTATATTCCCCTATTTTTAATTGGAAGGCAAATAATCTAGAAACATAATAAATGAGTGAAAGAGTAGCTGACTGGGTGAAGAAGAATGTAAAGGGGGTAATATGGGTTCTGTATCATGTGAGAAGCAAGTGCGCGCGAGCATAGGGTGATATTCTAGAAGGTCATTGTAGATCTTAGTCACACCATATATTTCTCTCTTAATGCACACCTACTTTCTTGCTGCAACAGCAGAATCTTTTATGCTGTGTCCATCTCCTCTTCAAATAGTTGTGTTTCTTTTAAAAACTTTCTTGATATACTCTGACGACAGATTTCTGCAAACAGGATCCCCTAAGAGGTGGTAGAGATGAACTTCTTGAAGATATTATTTCCGTAATTCATGCTGGTGATGCAGTTGCATTAGCAAAACATGCTACAGCCCCTCAAGCAAGACGGTTAGTTCCTGAGTGGCAACTGAAACTGGCTCATGAAATAAGTCCCTTCTGAGAATACAGACGAATTATCTAGGTAATGACAATCTATAGTACACTTATGCTATTTAATGGTTATCTGAATATTTGCCCACCTATACTTCCATCATATATAAATTATTAATGTAATGCACTCAAATCGTGGATACTTTACTCCTGCACTTATCATTTAAGTTTTCATTATTTAAGTTGTGGCTAATATCTTAAATCATTCATGAACTATACCCAATGTTGCAATTAGGTAAATGAACTTTTTAAAAAAATTGAAATCACATTCATCAAGTCATCAACTTGGGTCAAATTAATTTGACAAGGCTGGAAAGCTGAAAGGGACCCCAAGTTAATACCATTTAGTTAATGTTTTGTGGTCTATATTTCATCCCTCCTTTCTCTTTTCCCTCTCCTTTCTTCTAATTTTGTTCTTCATGTGGGTCCTTTTGTTAGTATAGGAGATATTGTACTTTTACAAGATATGAAATTTAATTTAATTTTTTAAAACTATTTCTAGTGTAGTTATCCTATTTTACTTACAACTTAATGAGATTAAGTTATTTATAAGTGTAAAAAAGAGGCTTTCCTATCGTTATTTGTTGTCAAGCAATAAGTTCTGATATTTTTGTTTCCCTCAAAATCAAGAGACTGTTACCTGAGGCACACAAAATTTATCTTTTATTGCATTGAACCAACCTCTTCCCTGATGTTGGATTCACTCACCATCCCTGAGGTTAGGATATTAATAGATCCTCACTACTAGTCATCTGCCCTTGATATCACGCTCAGTTGTGAGATGAAAGATCTTAGCTTTTCCTAATGCTTACTCCATCATAATTCTCTGCTTACAAAATTAATTTTGCATCATAGACAATCATAAAGTAGGAGAAGAGAAGCAACTAGTACTCCAGATGTCATCTAGTGACAACAACAACAATCAAATGAAGATGATTATCCATTTTTCTCATATTAATTTTTAACGTTATCTTATTCATTAGATGAGATGAACCAAAATAAAGATGATTATGAGGCAAATATTAGGATTCTCTTGAAGACAATTTTGCTTGAATTTGTTAGGATTCTAATACTCCTTAGCGGAGAATGTTGCAAATAAAATAGACTAAAATTAAATTATTTTTTTTATATTTATAATATTTTCAATATACTTGGTCTATTTCCCTTGGCTTTTTTTTTTTTAAATTTTTTAATGTTACCTGTATAGTTTTAATTATTTTGAATATTAGTAAGGATATAGTTATGTATTTCAATGAAGAGATATAATTGCTCCAAAATAAATTGGATGAACATGGCTTGTTGATCAATATAATGATGATTTTCTATGGGTTTCACTAAGATTATTCTTTAAGTCATTAGAAGAGGTCTCCCTGCCACTGCTATATAGATTCAAGTCTATTCTCATATCTTCTTTCTCATGCAAGACTGTTGATTGAGATGCAACCATATGTGCCATCGTCAATTGAAGTACACATTTTTTGTACTTTGTCATCTCTCCTCCCCGCCAATGTTTTCCCCACACCGCCGTCACAGCAATGATGAGGTGACTTCTGTGTGTAGTCACAGTCTATCGATATGGTAGTGGTTCTTCTCCATAGAATGCCGTGGTGTTGGATCTGTAGGGACAAGCAGCACAGTTGTATTGGGGTGGTGGTGATGGTCTTTAGGCAAGCAAATAAGTAGTGGTTAGGCCAGCAAAACAATGGAATCTGCTGCACCTTTGATGTAGCAGTTCTTTGATGTAGCAGTTGATGGAATTTACATGTTATCGCTGGCAAGAATGGCTACCCAAAGGTGAGAGAGAGAATAAGAGGCAACACTAGAGAAGCTGAGAGGGGGAATAGAATAGGAGATAATCAATCTTTTTTTTTTTTGAATTTAATTCTTTTGCTTAAAAGCATTGATTGGGCATCCCAATTAGTTTTTCATATCCCTCAGTCAAATTATTTTGATGGAGCAACCTGAATGAAATGCTTAGTTAAGTTAATATGTGCAATTGAAATAAAAAAAGTAAATCATGACACTAATAACAGCATGGTTTAACTCATATTCTGAGGCACTAAATTATGTCTGACGTTGGACAAAAGCCAGAATGTCTTCTTATTTATATTAACTGAAGGCTGAACATTCATTTTTAGGCCGAAGGGGACATTGGGCTGCTGTATACTCCCATCTGTGAGATAATATCACCTTTTTACTTGGTCTGAGGTACAATTATCCAATGTGGATGCAGATTCAAGTATCTGATATAGTTATATTTAAAAAATTTTAGATGTGATCAATATAAATATCTAGTGTGTACTTGGAGTGTCATTGTCTATCATTCCTGAAACTTTTCCATTGATGATTAGATTGGGCTATGCAGTCTATTGTCTTCCCTTGAAGCTGCTGTCAATTATATAAATCCTCAGGTACTTACTCAAGAAATGAAGTGTGACTGCTCGATGGCATCAAATGTTTGACATCCTGTGAAATAGTGTAGCTGATGCCAAGAATTTATATTTGCAGTAGTTCACACATCTGGCAATTTGGTGTTACATAGCTTTTTTTAGTCACAATTTGAACTTTAAACAGGTATAATTTGTGTTGATCCAATTGAATAATGTTATGTTTTTTTAGTTATAAAGGATCAAATAACCGATCTCACCTAGTGGGATAAGGTTTATTAGTATTAGTAGTTGTATATATTACAATTAGCAATATCTTATTGCTATTGTTGTTTAGTATTTGCATGTGATGTAATGCATCATTTCAAACTTAAGTGATCCGGAGCCTTAACTGCTGAGTTTTTGTTTACCACTGTTGATACGGAATCTGTTAATTTTTTTTAAAAAAAAAATTTAATCGCAAAGTCGTTATTCTTTTTAGTTGACATAAGCCTTCTATCGGGTTTCAGTTTTGCGTTGTTACCATTTGATCCTGCATTTGCTTTTTTAAATCGGCTACAACTGTTTCTATATTCCATCCAAACACTGATAATAGCTGACGAGAATTGCTTCTTTTGTAAAATTTGCTTGCACAACGAACTAATTCTCTAATTCTTAAAGTATAATCTAAAAGATAACTAAAATTGATGATGACACTTGGGGTTGTTTGAAACTTCAAACCCCTACCAGTCGGCATGAATCCAATTGTGGAACGTAAGATCTTTGCTCTGACAGTGATAGTTGTAACCGTTCTATCGCACTGTCTGGAATGATACTTTATGATCCAGATGAGCATGCGTTTCTTTGGTGGTTTGTCTTCTTCAGGTTAATGTTGCAATGAAGTCTTCTTTAGGCGGGCTTGAATAGGTAAAAGATTTCTATGGCATGGATATAGTGTATTTTGATCTTGTCATTCTGGTCGAAGCATTGGGGTTGCTCATATTAGCTCGAGTAATACGAATCCAATAATCAAATTTAAGGAAGTGTTTGTTTGGTAAATACTTTTCTCAGCAAAGATTTGGTAGCTCAAGGCAGGTTTACAGGTGCCTTGGCCACTGGTCACAGAGATTTTACTTGTTGGTCGGGTAGGTTGTCATTGGATCTAATTCATACACAGACAGACCTTTGTTGGTTGTGGTCATGCTTAAGAGCAATGACAATGGTAATGTGTCACGGCACAAAGGGAGGGTACGAGTATAGTTGTTGTAAGATGTTATTGTTCGAAGACGAGGACAACTCTTATCAGCTAATGCTGCTCCTAACCAGAAGGATAGCTCTACCATGTCGGAGGTATTGAGCAGAAACCTACAATTTGATAAACATCTAGAAACAGAATCATTTAGTCAGCAATGTCTTGCCAGTAAATGTCTTCCAAGAACTGCATTCCAGATATCCTTCCTGTTTCACCAATTTATTCATATCTCCCTAGACCTACTTTTCCTCCCAATTAAACATATGATCTTGAGCAGAGATGAAAAACAAAGAAATAAATTGAGCAGGTGCAATTATCAGCAAACGAAAATCGAAGCCTCGCTGAGATTCTCGAGTAGAGCATAGGTAAACAAATAGTTGAAATGATAGGATAAACTTTTGACCCGTCAATTATAGTACCAAATAAGCAACATGATCATCGAAGATGATAGTCTCCACTGCGTCTAAGTAGCTTTGGCAACAAGCGAGCCTAACAAGGTAGACGCTGCTCTGTGATTGTAGATGAAGATAATTATGAAGCTCTAAGTCATCATCTTGCGTTACGCGCCCTTCTTCAGAATATGTGAACAATGTCATATGCAAATCTGAATATGTCATGGATATACAAGGCAAAGAAAATGCAATACACGAGACCATTAAACTTTTAGCTTGTGGTTGACGAAAGACAAAGTAATAAAAATCATTGATAAAGCCAAAGAACTTGCTCCATACGCATCAGTAAACATCTACGGCTTATGAAGACTACCATGACAAGATCAAACTAGAGTCCTCATATTTGTTTAGTCTAATATCAAAACAATCGCTAGTTTAGTAAAGTTACACAAGCAAAAAACTAGATCAGTAAGGTTCTTACTTCTCACACTACTTTCAAGATTACAAAAGCAATTCTATACCTTTACCATTGTTCTCCGACTTGGCTGCTAACAGAAAACTAACATGTGAGATGTACATCTCAGGTTAGGTATCTCATGAAACAACAGTATTGCTAGAATTATGCAAATAGTTTTAATTGCTAAATCGAAAGGTCAGAAAAAACAATAAAACAAGGATACGCCCAGGCGAGCACGAACGACTGCAACAAAGGAAAAATGATAAGAAGGTTAATCAGCTACCCTATGAGCAAAAAAGACAGAATGCAATATATAGGCATTTATAAAGCACATTCACTGATCAAAGTGATTTTGCAAAACAGCTATGACAATTTATATTGTAAGTGCAAACTAAAAATCCTGTCTTAAAGAAAAAATATTTCAACAATAAAAGAACAATTTTATCCACTACGACTTTCAAAAATCACATGTGTAACCATATCTACAATATACAAACAACAAATTTTTCGCCTCCATTTAGTAGTGACATAGTTTTAATCTAATCATATGTATATTAATTAGTTTAACAATTGTATCCATTTTTAGACATCAAGATTAACATGAAGTAAAATATATGGAAAAGAACAAAAAGGCGACATTTATTTTTGGAATCATCAAGATGACACCCCACTTTGATTTTTTATCAAAAGGGCGTTGTCACATCCCGTGTAAACCCTATACCCAACTACCTTTCACAATACTATTTACATTATTATCTCTTGCCTATATTTCCTGCCTAAATCTTGAATTGGATTTCATAAGTGCTACAACTGAGTTGCCGCATAGTTGTAGTAGCTACGGTTTACTACAACATGAATGTCAGGTAAGCTTTGAGAGACCATAACTATTGACTCATATTGAACCATAAAACGCTACAGTATACTATGAATGTTAGGTAAGCTTTGAGAGACCATAACTTTTGGCTCGGATTGAACCATAAGACACACAATATATCAAATCAAAGCTCGTTAAGAAATTTATATTTGTTGCTGGGTGTAACCTATAACGACCCAGTCTTAGGCAAAGAAAAATTGTTGTTTAAAACCTTTTACGGAAGCCCCAAAGAATTTTAGTCTTCTTTGGTAAGATTATTTCCAATGTTATAGCAGCTACAAAACTTCTAGTAGTCGCTACAGCTATTATAGCAACTATGAAATAGTATATGCTACAACTACAAGTTACAATTGTTGTAGTTGTAGCAGCTGCGTACGGTTTCATAATTGCTACAACACGCTCAACTGGTTTAGGACATAGGTGGGGTAATAATGAGATCAGTACTGAAAGATAGTTGTGTCATTTTACGTGGGGTGAGGCGCCCTTTTGATAAAAAAAAATCAAAGTGGGCCTTTAACGATTTGGAAAAAAATGAGTGCCTTCTTGATTTTTGCCCTAAAATATACATGATAGTCACTCTAGTCACTTCAGCAAGTTTTAATAGCCATTTTATGATTTTATCCTTTTGCCACAATTTTTGCAAAAGTAAAACTGATTTTAATTATGTAAGACACACTTTTCTAAATCAACTGCACGAATATTCAACCTCTCAAAGCAGTATTTATGGATTAATTTTCTGTTGGTGGGCTTTTTATGAAGTCATAAAAGTCACCAAACGAAATCTTGAGTTTTGCAGTTAATACTAATTACTTATCCAACTTTTCCATAGACTAAATAAGTTGCAAGCAAGTTTAGGAAAATTTTTGTTATTTGTTGACATTGACTTTTGCTATTTATGGAGGTAAGAAAAGTTTTTCTAGCTCTCTTTCTTTCTGTTCACTGATCCAATGAATTCATTTCCCATGTACGTGAAATCATAAATACACAAGAGAATCTTGTGAAACAATTGTTTTAGATGAGGCTGCAAATATCATAAAAACTGAAGAGAACCTTGTGAAACAATTGCTTTGGATGAAGCTGCAACTTCGTGGAAGATAACACAAAAAGAACTGGACTACTAAAAAGATAAATTTAGGCAGCAATTCTTCATGATCAAATACTATTGGGAAGGAAACCAACCAAAATATAAACCTAAAAGTCATAGGATGAGAAAATCAAACCAAGCATCATTCAAAGAAGACTCCTGAAAATACATTAGACATAATCTATCCCACCTCTTCAACTACAATTACGTCCTAATGTCTTACACATGTTAAGAAGCAACTAATAGAATAGAGTTGTACGTCATATTAAAAGCAACCGGTAGAGTGCATTTCATTCATACTTTAAAACAATCAGTAGGATGCTTGCTTCCTGATTGCACAACTTTCAACAAACTCATGTTCTCCAAAACATCACTAATGGAAATAAAGGATGCATTCAATGATCAAATTTCTTTGTAAAAGATAACTTTCTGGCATATAAACCTTATGTACAGAAAATTGTGAATTTGGCCATAATTTTCAAAGGAAGAGTTAGGAGATAGCTGAAAAAGTAGATAGAGCCATGGTATCAGTAATATAACCTTCTGAGGAATGGGCATTTAGGCCAGAATTTCTATTATCAGACTAAACTAACTTTTGTGCGTCAAGTGTATAGAATAAGAATCAGCCTTGCCCGCTGGGTAATTCAAGCTCCCTTAACTAAATAGATGCAAATGTTCAAAAAAATACTTCACACACTCCAACAAAAATTCAGTGCAGAACCATAGGAAAAAGCAGAAAGAAACATAACGGTGCATTCTACTACTAAAAATTCATTTTAGAGGCATACCATGAGTCCACCAAAAACTCCATCAATTAGTATCCGGTTCCAAGAATCAAAGTATTTGTTGACGGAAAATTTTGCTTTAGCTGCGAGACCCAGAGAAGCAACTGCCATGACCAAGAAATAAAAGACAAATCCTGTCAAGCCAGTAAACCCCCATATTCCAGCAACCACACCACCAATGATAGACAGGAAGGTACGGCTGCAAGATAAATAAAAGCATCAAACATCTGATTATAGTCGACAAACTTGTCGCGAAAACAAACTGCATATAAACTCGACAATAGATTTATCATCAATTATCTTGGACTTTCCCAATGATCTCTCTGGTGCAAACCTTAGTTGAAAAAGAATTCCCATTACAGAAGGAAGTAGATTTTCGTCCCTCATTAAATATTACTAGTTTTCACACTATTTTTCAGCGTACACAGAGAATAGCAGGCAATTATCAACGCAGTCATACAAAAAAGCCGTGCTTATCAAGAATCTAGTAGCCTAAGAATTCCACGAACTTAAGCAGTCAACAAACTGCAAACGTTTCGAATGTTTAATTAAGAACAAACATTGTTAAGGTACGCATTCAACCTCTAGGGCTTAATAATTGATCGCCAGGAAATATTCAGTTGCAAATAAAAAAAATTATAAATTCAAAATTGGACGGGAAGCTGCAATCGCATGCATGAACTTGTCGTGAAGAAAGAAAAAGGAAAACGGTCTTCTGTCACAAATATGCAAAATCATCGACATAAAAAAAATTCCGACTTTTAACGCTCTTGGCAGATCTTGACCGCAAGCATAAAGTAGTTTGAGGGGATCACCTGTAATAGACTGACTTGATATTGCTCTGGAGATTCTCGGCGTTCAAGATGGGCAAATCATCTTCGGATTCCTTGGCGGAGGTTCTGAGATCTCCTTCCCCAGCCATGGCCACTTCTTGCTGCTTACTCGCGGGTGACAACCCTAGGATCAGAAACGAAGTTTCGTCGACCTGATCTGATCTGATCAGCACCGCGTTGGAATCTGAAATAAACAAACTACTTTGCCCTCGCTAACGTTGTTCAAATCCGCCAATCTTCGTCTGATTGATTGAGATCCAACCCTTTATGGCGTCTCAACCAGGCAGCGGGCCGCCATAGCACCCCAGTACGGCCCATTTAGGCGCTTCCGCAATCTTCCAGGCAGCCCTTGTGCTTGCTCTATTTGATCCGTAACTTTTATTTATTTATTTATTTATTTTGTATTTTTAAAAATAAAAAAAATAAACGTAACAATGATGTAACCAAATTAAGTAGGACAAAAATCTAAAGAAATTTTTCTTTAATCATGAGCACGTCTCTTTTTTATTCCAGCTTTTTACCAAATCGCACACCTAAAAAAGTGTATTTACCAAATCGCGCATCACGGTTTCAGAATTACCAAAAGACGCATGTACTATTATCTGATTCCCGTTTTACCCCTCTCTCTTTCCTCTAACTTTACATGCATAAAATAAAACACGTT
>JBBPFQ010244265.1:0-16845 GCA_037974815.1 Kaempferia elegans | reverse complement strand
ATAATTTAGCAAAGCCTCGGCGGCATTGTCTAGGAGATCGATGCAAACATATTAGCAGATCAAGATAATGTCTGGTGATGATAGAGATTCCCAAAGTGCGCATTTTGTTGAGCAGGTGTCAGGCGATATCGAAGTGGTGGTGTTTATCATAGAAGTTAATCATTGCCGCAAAGGGAGCAGTGGAAGGGAGCAACATTTCCCTTCGTTGTCAAGTGGAGCGAACTCTCCCTTTCCGGGTCATGAGTTGCAATTCTGGGACAGTCACTCCATAAAAAAATGTCAACAAAGTATAGAGAAATAACAACCAAAGTATGAACATGTAATACGATGAAATTGAATTTACTTTCATGAAAAATGATGAAATTGTAATCAAAGATTGATCCATTGAGAATAAATGACAAAGCATCGAGAATGGCAGGAAGAACACATATCAAGCAGGGGAAGCAGTACCTTACCACTTGTCTCTCCAAAGAAAAAGGAAGAAGTAGCAGCAAAAACAGAGGAAGAAGCAAAGGTTGTTGCCGCCTCAAGACGAAGGAAGAAGGGGAAGACAAAAGAGAGACGACGACGGTCGAAAGAGAAAACGTGTAGAATTAAAAGTCCATAGAAATCTCTAGGATGAATAGATGACTTTTTATTTTATTTTTTAAGGTTTACCAAGGGTTTAAATGGTATAAATTTTAAATTTCAAAGAATCCATGAAAATCTATTGAAAGTTTGGATACCAAAAGATTTTCATAGAGTTTTAAAAAGTCTAGTTTGAATACCACATGACTTTTTAAAACTCCATAAAAATCTAATTTGGATACTACTAAATTTCTATAGAGTTTATAAAAGTCTAGATTGGATACACCTTGACTTTTAAAATCCAAAAAAATTATTAAAAGTAATTAAAAATCTAAGATTGAATACACCTCCTCTATTTTACATGATTTAAATATAAATTTAAACTGATATATGTCGCAAATTGTTAAGAGTTAAAAAATGTATTTTTTTCTTTGAAATTTCAAGGGTCAACATGAAATTTTGTGGGTGAGAATAAAATATCTTCCTCGCTCGGTCTCTAAGAAACCGGTAGCGACTGGGAAGATTAAGATTTAGGAAGAGGAGAGCAGTTGATCGATCTCTGATCTATCGCTAGGTAGAAGCTTACCGATCGATTTCCCAGGTACTCAACCGCGTCTCTTCGTCGGGTTCCTGTTCTTGTTGATCTCGTTGTGGAGTAGTTCACGGATGGGAATCCCTTCGTTTATCTGCCGAGGTTTTGGTGCTAAAGGTAGTTTCTTGGCTTTCTAATCTCGCTCTTTGTTTGGATCTATTGATCAATCAAGGTTGTGCCAATCTGTAGCGTTCTTATCATGGAGTTGGTAAAGTAAAGTGTCACAGATGGGCGAGTATCCATTTTTTTCGAAAATTTGAATTTACTTCTTAAAGGAGGAACTTTTCCTCTTTTCCTTTTTGCCATTTTATCTTGTCTGTCTTCATTAGGAGTTAGTGCTTTGATCTGGCGTTGTCGATATCCGCAGCATAAGTAATCAGCTTTGAATTTATTTTCTAGTAAACTGGTGCAGTTAGAAAGGACTTCCGAATGGTCTGCTGATGCTAAGGGAGTAAAGCGTAAAGGCTGGATCTGCATCTCTTTGATACTCCTCAGCAGGTTTTTACTTAATTGTTTCAATTGCTGTTTTGATCTCTCCATTTTCTTGCTCGTTTGTTTATCATACAATACATTGTTCTTTTGGTCTTTTTTTGTTACTTAATTGTCATAGATGTTGCTGATTTACTTGCCTAATTTGATTGTGATACTTTCTCAGAGAAATGATTCATTTTGGAGGATTTTGAGATTTGGATTGTTAAATTTTTGCTTGTACACGTCATGGGTGACTCGACAACAATGACCATTGAGTTCCTTCGAGCTAGGTTACTATCTGAGAGGACTGTTTCTAAAGCTGCAAAGGAAAAAGCTGACCAATTAGCTAAAAGGGTTAGCCGTATATGCTGTCATGTTTCTTGCTGGGAAATCTGCTTTGGGTGTTATATGATTTAGTGGGTTTGTTAATGTTTCATATTCAGGTCATGGAATTAGAGGAGCAACTTAGAATTATGAATATCCAGAGGAGGAAAGCGGAACAGGCAGCAATGGAGGCTGTCTCCATTCTAGAAACTAATGGGATTAATGATCTCTCTGATGCAATCGATTCTAGCTCTGACAAAGATGAAAGTCCTATTGCTGAGAGAGGGTGTGAGGAAGACTATGGAGAAAGTGAAGTTTGTACAAAGGCAAATGAAGAGAGGATTGTTGTTGGGGATACACAATCAAATTCTTACCTCGAAGATTCATCCTCTCAAGTTGGGAGCTTGTCGTGGAAAAGCCATAGTAGCAGCCCAGATTCTTCTAGAAAGACCAAAGGCAAGCCGGACAGACCGAGACAAAGGCGAAATAGTTTTATATCATATGTCGAGTCTTCTCCAAAATATAATTTGGGAAAGTCATGCCGTAGAATAAAACGGAAAGAAGTGGGGTATGCTCCTTTTTCCTCTTACATCATTGTCTTGAATCATATTAAATCCTGTTTTATTTCGTAAGTTTGAAAATGGTGAAATTGAGTTGGTGCTCTACCAGATCATCTGCAGAGATGGGAGATGATTATGCAATTAACAGTGATGACTTAGCTAACTTATCTGTGAAAGTTTCTGGAAGTCTGACATCTTTGGCAAGTTTGGAAAAGAAAGAAGCTGATGGAATTGGGAATGAAAGAGATGAAGAAATGGAGAGAGTTCTGGAGCAGCAAGCCCAACTGATAGGTCAGTTTGAGGCAGAAGAAAAAGCTCAACAAGAATGGGAGAAGAAATACAATGAGAATAAAAGCTCAAATCTGGTAAGGTTTTCCTTATGATATGGAGGCAACAAAACTTTTACAATGAGTTTTGCAGGTTTAGTTTAAATCTGGTTGTCAAGTTTGCCACCAATTCCAAATTTTGCTCCAAAGACTCAAATCTCAAGTAGCATCTTAATTGACTATGATCTCATAATCCTATCAATCTTATTCTATGTTCACTTAATGTTCCAATGAAAGACATGGATTCTCACAATCATTTAATTTAGAAAACTCAAATCTTAGGATCTCAATTGTGTTTTGATCTCATAATTCTAACCCTATGTTTTCATTCCTAAGTAGGATCTTGATTCGGAAAATCATCACTTGATAGGAAAGACACTTTAAAAAGTAAGCATCTTTTAATTTTAAATTCCAAGTAGAAAAAAAAGTTTTTAACCATTTCCATTATCATCTATTTTAATAAAAGTTGAACCAATAAAAATATTTTATGATATTACAACATGCATTTTAATTATGTTTAGAAATAGTGTGGAATTTTTAACCCTTCACGTTGTATTACATGTTTCACTTATTTTCTACAATGATGCAATTTTTAGTTGTTCAAATTAATAATATATATTAAAATATATACCATAAATTCTAAATCTCAAATGCAATTTATGCAAAAATGTTAAATGGTACAGTCTTATGATCCTATGCTATGATTATATGATCTGTTTTGATGAATTTTTTATGGTTCCTAGAAAGGATCTCAATCGTAACCACATTGACTTCAAGGATTTTTAACTTTACTGAGAACCTGCACTAGTCTTTTTTCCCCACTCATTATCCTTGCTTCAATAGTGCAACTCCTGTGAAGCCACAGTTGTTTCATTCTATTTGTATTTACTAATTCTTTATTGCTTCTGGCTCATGTTTCCTAATGTAGTACTCTATTTTCCATGTTTGTTTGCTATCTTTCTCCTATCTGTGTCTTTGCTTGCCTCGCATATCCAATAAGTTTTATCTGCAAGAACTAATTCTTTAAAAGTACATCCTATAATTTTTAGTATGAAGAAAATTTAGTATACAATAGCAGTCTATCATCTAGCACTTCTTATATTTTTACTTTTATCTTTCTTCACTACAATTTATGCTTATCCAATTGATTTGTTAAAATTAAAATTGACAGTTTTGTACACTTTCTCCACTTTGAAATTATATATACACAAGTTCTTTGCTATTCTTGTTGAAATTGCTTTCCTACTCTAAACTACTGCTTCCAGCTTCCTCCATGTCTCATGAACCCTAAGCATCAGAGAAGCTGCATTTTTGTTGCCAAACTTATCACAATTTTGATTGTAAATCATAGAGCCAATGCTATTTTTTCTACTGTTTTTTGGAGCATATGAACATTTTGGCTAATAGTTTTGTTGATATTTTTCTCTCATTCTTCTTCTCAATATTTAGGGCCTCTCCAACTCTGGGATACTGTGTCGTGTCACTGAAATCAATGCTGAACCCCAGAAAGATGCACTTGCATGTTTTGAGAAAACAACATATGAAAACTACCAAGCAAAATCAGATGATATTGTGATTTTCCCTGGGAGCCAAGAACTTGAATGTGCATCTAAAAATCCCGTGGTCGACATATCAAATGGTGTACAACCTCCTAATACATCAGACGGTGAACTTCCTGCAGGTAATGCAACAAATGATGAACATTCAGGAAATATTGACAACAGGCTCGATGGAAAAGGTTATGAATTAAATGCCTTCCTGCCTACTGATCTATCTGGAACTCAAAGTAGAACTAACTTTATGGCTAGTGCCGATGGCTCAGTGGTTCAAATAGGTCAACATGTGGAAGTTAGTGACATTGAGGCCTGTTTTGTCGAGATTGCATTTCCAACCCAAGTAAGCACAGTGTCCGGTTCTTTTCATAAGAAGAGTGATATTCTAGTACGTGAAAACTCTGACAGTGGATCTAGTAATAACAATGATATACTTGCACAAAGCCATATTGATTCGCTACCAATTGGAAGCCATTCTGCCACTAATTCCTGGAAAGAGACACAAAAATGGCCATTATCAAGCACTCAAGAACCATCTTACACAAAACCATATCAATCAACCAGCAACCACCTCGGAGGAGTCCTGGAAGCTCTTCACCAAGCCAAGATGTCCTTGAAACAAGATCTCCATAGATTGCCTTTGCCAGGTCAAGGCATCAAAGCAGCTTTGCCATCAACAAACACTAACCATACTATGACAAATATACGTGGTGAAAGTTTGAAAGGTCCAAGCAGTTCTTCCAGCTTATTCAGACTACCGACTGATATTTTTCCGCAGGCACAGAGCTCAGGGAGTGACTTTTACAGTTCAGGAGTAAGTTTGGCAGCCAGCTATCCTCACCCTGGATGTGCCATCACCTCAGGTGATGATAATCACACAGCGATTCCTTATTTTGAATCCGGGCCCAAGAATTCCATGACTAAATTTGATATTGGTAATTACCATCCAGTTATAGGTATTCCTGCTTCAACCAGGAGTCCCTTACCTTACTCACGCTTGAAAGCAGACCAGATACCCTTCTCAAATGGAATTGGTGTTCCTTCTGGAGGACAGAACTTTAACAGTTATCCTCGAGCCAGGGAACTTCCTCTTTTCAGCCGATATTCCCTGCCATCAAACCCGACTAGAGATGGAACAACCTTCCATAGTAGATCTGCAAGCTCAGTGCACCAGCAATATTTTGAACACTTTGGCATTGAAGAGCCTTCTCAAAGTAGATATTCCCTTCCATACTCGGACTTGACGAGAGGGGGAGCAACTCTCCATAACGGGGTTTCAAGGCCTCAAACAGATGCAAGAAACCAAATGCATCCTCAAGATCAGTACTCCTTGTATGGTGGTAACGGGGCACAATCCAGTATGCGAACGCTGTAGTATAGTTTAAAATGTCTGATCATTAGGAGGATTTGTTCTTATTATGATATTAAGTTATGACCTTTGATGTGAAACCATAGTGTCTATTTTGCCCTAGAAGCTGCCAAAAAAAAATTATTCGAAAACTGTGGCATGCTCAAGTGCTGTAACATTTTGTTATCTCTTGAACCCTTAACCTGACTGTGTTCTTTCGTATGCCGAGATGCCTGAAATGCCAAAAGAGTTTGCATGACACTCAATCTCAGCATTAGTTTTCAGAAAATTCCATTTTTGCATTCCTAATTTCATATATTTTGGGAAATTTCCTTAAGTTCCATTTCAGTAATTTTGGTACAGGGTTTTAGATTTTTTTTCTCTTTGTATTCTTATAATATCTCCTAGAATTAATTAATTCCGTTGCCGTATTTTTCAAATTTAAGTTTGTTAAAATGTTTCTCAATGTTTTTGCAAGGCACGTTACTTGAAAGATTCAAGCATCTGACTCTTTACATCAATTTGAGTGAATGCCTACTAATTTCTTTTCATCCGAATATAGCTCAGGTCTTAATCGTTTATTCGAACTCTATTTGAATGTGATAAATGGCCATCTAAATAGCCGCTAGTGCCTAATTTAAATTATTGAATATGTTTAAATAAGCAACCGAGATGAATCATTCAAACTTGAGTGATGTAAACACCTCCTGTGCATTTGATGGAAGTGCACAATAAACTACTTCAAACATCTCTTAAGTCGTTACTAAATGATTTTATGTAGTAAAAAAAATAGCTTCATTACAAATGATTTTATATAGTAAAAAAACATAACTTAATGCACAAAACTCTTATTAGTACGGACACATTGAAATAAGTATACAAAGCCTTACTTTACTTTTATAAAAGATTCTTTTTAAACTCATATTCGTAACCTCAAAGTCTCCTGGCAATAATTTTATTATTATGCTAAAACTCCCCTTCCATTTTGTGTAGTCACATTATGAGAAACACTTCATGTTTATCGAAGTTTCAATAGTAGAATTTGCAAAACCATATTTTCTTAGAATTTGGGTGAAACACACTAAGTTCTTACCTCTTGGACTAAGTGCTTACTTAGGAGTTTCTAAACATGAAGAATCCTGATAAGACTTCGAAAAATCAAAGATCTTTGTAGGACTTTCCCCCCTACTTAATTCTAGAATTTAAATAGCATACTATTTTTTGAACATCAAAAGTAAACAAAGAAATCCTGCCGACCAATGCATGCGAATAGTAGGGAAATACCCATCTTCTGAGTTAATAGTAGTTGATCCACAACATTAAAGAGTAAAATTTGAACATGACCTGAACGAATTAACCTCATACACTGAAACCAAATTCTTCAAACTGCCATATCCATGAACAAGCGAATGAAAAGAAGATATAATATGTGAGTCCAGACGAAGATGTAGGCAATGCGAGTTCTTTTAGGAATGAATCAGGTGAGATCATCTTCCTCCTCTTCCTTTGCTTTGATGGTGTTCTTCACACGTAAGAGAAGCGTGGTTTTCCAAGTATCCTATTGTCGATTGAGATTTGTATTATCAGCAAAATCACAAGTTTAAACAGCAAAAATGCTATGTAACGCTGCCAGGAAAGTAAAGACTAAAAGAACACCATAGTGAAAATATGAAAAAGTGTAGTGCAGGGTTACGAAGAAACACAGAATGGCTTTCGCATATCAAATGAAATAGCTTATTGCAGTGTGAAACAAATTATCGCCTTCAAAGCTTATATATATAGGAAGATTTGTTAGCGTGCATGACTGTGCACACTAAGTGTACTTCCGAGCGCTCGGAAGCCCACAGACAAGGTGTGCAAGGTATTATTTCTCTATATATAGGTATCATAATCAAGAGTAATTTTAGACTTGTAGTTTGAAAGAACAGAGAAAGAAAGAAGTGGGGGTTGAAGAAGATTTATCTGTGAAATTGGGACTTCTTGAATTTAACATTGACGATTATGTAGGATATCAGGACTCCTTAATAAATTACTAGAGGAATATAGATATATAAAACAAATCATAAGTTCTAATTCCAATCAGCATATGTAAACCTAATTCAAACATCTGTTGTAATCGGAAACCATTTGGTATTGGTGTAATGAAGCAATTATTATATCAAGTTTAGCATTGAACTCAAATCTGTTTCCCACACATTTGGTAAGAAATTAACAACTTTTTTTGTTCTTGCTACCTGAAACACGCCAGACCAATGAGAAGAACAAAGAATTTAGAGTAAACCTAACATTAATAGAAAATACATACCAGCCTTGTCATACTATCATATTCATGAAGTGCTTCTGTAAATTTCTCAACATCTCCTTCATCCATTGAATCCGCTAACGCCTGAAATGGAAATGATATCAAAGAAAAAGGGAGGAAAATGAATACATTAACTGACATGTTTATAGCTAAAACTTGAAGCTTCACAGACATTATTTCTTAATTTTCGTAACTAGGCAAAATTCATTGTACCATAGACAAATGATAAGTGACTTCTTACATGATAGTTTGTTCAGAGTTTCTGAGCAAGAAAACAAGCAAGAACGCTCAATCTGTTATATAATATCTGTAAAATTGTGTTGATATATTCTTTAGCTGTTTTATCGACAAAGAAAAAAATTGTATCCTCAAGAGAATATTACCGAAACAAGATAAGCATTCATTCTGATACACATTTAGTTAGCCTTCCTAGTTCTATATTTAATCCTTTCTTCCAACACAATTGATTTGAAACACTCCAGTTGAAAAGATTTTGTCTATGGTAAAATAGATTATGTCAGGTCTTCTGGCAAACAGAAATTGTAAGAACTTGGTCAACTAAGCAAAGAATCTATCTGTAAATGACAAATCAGACAAACTTATCATCCAAAAATAGAATGAAGTCTTACAGATAAAAGTTTGTATTCCCGTGTGCCTGAAAAAGTCGGATCAATTTCCTGCACAAGTGTAGTCAGGTTAATGATATTTCACACACACACACAAAAGAAACATCAATTATCAACCAAAACAAACAAACCTGATATCTCTCTAATGCATTTGTAATTGCAACAACATCACCTTTGCACAATTGACATATTCCAGCATTAAGAAGAATTCCCTTAACACTGTACTTAAGAAGATTATTATTGATCGAGTGTTTGGCATTTGCTTCGTAGATTTCAATTGCCTTTGGGTATCTGGAAAGATCACAATGTGTTAAATTTTCCATTGCTACAATGGCAAGCTTAAACTATTTGAAGATTAACATATGCATATGAGGATTCTAGAAAGTATATAGAAGGCTAATGATCTGCAAAGTCTTCAACAATGAACAATGCAAATACTGAATATAGAAATTTCCATAACCTTGAGATAATTAAAAGATAAATACATGACACAGAATGAAAGCAAATCTTTGTTTAGATGGTATTGTGGTCAAAGCAAAGGGAGTTGTTCACCAAACACAACTTCCATATGGAAGATAAGACTCTGCCAAACTGAATGTACAAGGAAAAATGGTGGATAAGGTACTCTACTATGTATAACTGACTAAGTTATATAAATTACCCTGGATAAATAGTATCATCCAGACCAAACATTGGAAATACTATTGATTTTTGGACAGTCGATAGATTTTATCATCTCAAATGGTTGTTTAATGCAACTATTTTCTTACTTAGTGAACAAATATACTCACTAAAAACAAAATGATAGTAACAACAACAACAACAACCAAACCTCCTCCCACTAAATGGGGTCGGCTATATGGATCATTGTACGTTATTAGACTTTATCCCCTACTATATCATCATTTATATTTAAATAATTTTTATCATATTTTATTGTTGCTAACAAAGTTTTTTTAATTCCTTTTCCTCGCTTAATATGCATATTTGTCATAGTTTCACATGAGCATTTATTTGTCATAGTTTCACTCACTAAACAATCACATAAACAAATAGCATATTTACACATGAATATAAAAAATAACAGCTATGGTAAACTAATAAGATAGATAAATGTAATTTATTTTACATTTGCACAAAGAAGTATTAGTTTACTATAGTAAATCAATAAGTTAAAAAGATAAATGTAATTCTGAAGGTGTGAAAGAAGGGTGAAACCTACATATTGTAGCATTGCATCATACAATGTGCAAAATCATTACTCCAAGAACATTGGTAACAAAAGGCTTATGTTATAATCCTACTTGCTAATTAATAGATAAAAAATAACCAAAACATTAAGATTCCCAGTTTAATATGTTAGAATAAAATACAAGATAATTAAACTTACTGTTCTAGTTGAGCGGCTAATTGTGCAACCTTTTGGCTACATTGGTTAGCAGAAGTTGTGACTTCCTCACTTTGAAATAGATCAGCAGCTCGTTCAAAGTACTCAATAGCCTTCTCTAGATGCTGTTCTTGTTCATATAACTCACCAAGCTCCTGTATGATGATGATGCAGCATCTCAGTAAAAGAACTTAATATCTGAAACAGCCGACAGTTATACAAGCACACTATCAACTTAAATCAGGAAACAATCATCATCATAGATCTAACTGTAATTCTATTCCAAACACATAATTTTAAACTGTTTTCATTCCCAAGATAGCGTCATATGTGATATAGCACATGCATGGCATGTCAACACCTTAGCAGTAAAATCAGTGAAATCCCCACCTATGTAATTAAATACCAGAACTACAGATGCAAGAAACTGTGAATATTTCCTAAAATTGAATTTTCTAACTAATTTGAATCAACTTATAGTAAAGCAATAAAAGGAAACTTCTCAGATAGTTCATAACCTTGCAATATCTTGCAGCCATGTTCAGTCTACCAATCTCCAAGAAAATGTTGACAGCCTGGTCTAAGGACTGCGTTGCATCTGCATAGAATGGAAACAAATTTCTGAGGCTCAAATAGCAAGGTGAAAGTTTCAAAATGTTGTTCGCTTTTCATGCTTAGTTGCATAAACTAGAAAAGCGAAGAAACATGGAGCCACTCAAATACAGAAAGGAAAAATAATTACTACAGTGTCAGGAAATTGCAACATATAGAATGGTTTTAGTTATATTCAGATGATTATATACCTTGAATTGAGATCTTCTTATAACAATTTGCTGCATCAACATAAGAAGAGGCAGCTTCATGCTTGCTTTCTAACTGTGTGATGATATCACAGAATAATTAAACACCATTTAGATTGATGACATGTCAAATTAAGCATCCTATCAAGCTAACAAATATGATAACCTTCAAATGGCAGTCAGCAAGTTTAATATACACGGACCCAGCTTTATCCCCTGTTAGTGCAAATGTAAGGCAACTTAATTAAGAAGATTTATACTACAAATAAGAGTTTCTTTCTGAAGAAAAGGAAAGACCTTAAAAGCTCAGAAACATCAGATCAAACAACAAATACCAGACAATTAATGGACTAATCCACTAATCTAAACACAAATAAATTGAAGTAGATGAAATTGAATGCCAAAACTTGACTCCACAATATCTAACTGGCATCTGATCTGGTCTAAGGAAGGGGGGACTTAGTGCAATGGTAAAGTTGTTGCAAGATAAGGCACCGGATTGCCCTTTATCTTATTAGTCTGAAAGGGAAATGACTCCTAAGCAAGATGAGTCCTAGGAGTTAGTAGTCTGAACTGTCCTGTTGAAAGCAATTGAATAAATTGAACAACATATATAGTCTAGAGGTGAAGATGGTTGCTTAACTATGCTAAGATCATCCATATTTCTTATACAGAATTTTATCAAAACAAGGATTAAGGTTAGTTGATTATGCTACAGAGATAAAACAAACTTGTTTTCAAAAAGTTGCACATTTTAGTATTTTCTGCTCCAAACATAAGTTTAGCAGTTGTCATTGGTAGATTAGGAAATTAAGGTAAGATAAATTATTAATAAAAGATACATGCATTGCTAATTGTATATATAAAAGATTAGATTAATTGAAATTTAGGTTTGTTTGTTAATTGGTGGAAGAAAACTTCAATTGATATCACTACCAAATACCAAGAGGTTAAATAAATATGAGCATTTTAGGAATTTAAACCATACGGGAATGATATACTGCCGACTCCCATGCCCGACTGACACGGGTGCCCATGTGCCAGGTGGGCTCACATGGGCGCCTCCCTCTCAGTCGTGCACTGAGTCAGCAACATATCTTTTCCCTTAAACTATATATCCAAAAGTTGCATACAGCAATTGTCTTCCCAAATCAATGCCAACTATTCATTAAATTACTAGGTAATTAAACATTGTTGTGTCCATGTGTTAACAAATTATTGAATTTAATGTTGCACTTTAACAAATTATTGAATTTAATTATGTTGCACTATTTGGTAAATATTGACAGCAGGTCACAATTCCGTAAGGAGTGTTCGACATCCTCAGTTAGAAATCAGGGTAACCAAAGGATGTGCTCGTCAATGAGGAAACTGAGAACCTCGGCATACCCCATATGTTTGATAATGAGTTGATCAACATAGCAGTGCAGGTTGGGTATGAGGACTCAGTCAGCAACGAGCTAGCATACATTGCTTTTTGACAGAGACTAAGGTGTTGTGTTGGCAGGGAGCATTTCTTCCTTTAATGATTGCCAGATTAAGAGTGGACCCATGGAATATTAGGGTTCTGCGTAGGGTGGCTAAACAAGAACTTAAGCATTTACCATTGAGTTACAAGTGTGACTTTGTTCTTCTGCAGGAAACTTTGTGTTGCTATGATAATATTGATGGTCTGACTACTCAGAAATCAATTAGAACTATGGATTGGCTTAGTTTGGAGGCTGAAGGATTATCTGCTGGTTTCATTTTAGGCTTTAATTGTAGTTGATAAAAATGCCTTGGCTTTGAGGCAGGGACTTACTCTAAAACATTTTTTTATCAACTCAGTTTCTAAAATAAGATTGCAGTGACTAACATATATGGCTCATGTCTAGCGAGGGGAAGAAGGGCCTTATTTGAGGAAGTGTTCACTGTTAGTCATAGATACTAGGAGGGGATTTCAACTTAACACTGTCAGTGAATGAGACGCTTAACTGCCAAAGTAGCACCTATTCCACCTTTCTGAAGTTGGATAAATTTTTAACAAAGACTGAATTGAAAGAAAGCTTTCAGGACATTTTCAATCAGGTTGTGAGGGGTGCTCTCTTTGACCATTCCCCTGTAATGCTTGAGTGTACCACTAGATTGGCTACTTCAACTGAGCAGTTTAAATTTGAGAACAAATGGATGCTTCATCCTGGTTTCAATGAATGTGTACAGGACTGGTGGAGAAAGGATTGGGATGGTAGCTCAACTGCAGCTAATTGGGTCAAGAAACTTAGAATTCTATGAAGAGGTGTCAGAAGTTGACGCTCTTGGTGGAAGAGGACAACTCTCGATGAAACTTGATAAGGAATATATTGGCTCAACTATATATAGATAGTCAAGGTAGGTCCCTATCATTGGCAGAGTTGGATGAAAGAAGAGTGCTTAATTCTAAATTGAGCCTGATATTGAAATCTATGCAACATGCCAAGGTCAACTGGAAAAAATTTAGTGGATGAGGATACATCTTTCTTCCATTAGATAGTTCAGGGGAGATTTAGAAGGGACATGATCCTAGAAATTCATACCAATTGTAAGGTAATCACTGATCAAAAGCTCTTCCTCAGGCAGTTCACTTATTTCTTCAGAGAAACTCTGGCAGTTTCAGTTGTACCTGCTATTAAAATTAACAATGCATTCAGTATTAGTGAAATCCAACAAGCTCTTAGTTAGATGGCTATCAATAAATCCCCAGGTCCATATGGCACTAACTAGCATTCTTCAAGGCCTACTTGGGAGTGTATCAAACAAGACGTTTAAAAATCTTTCAAGAGTTCTATGCTGGACATGAGCATATTTAATGTTTCATTACTCACTGTCATACCTGACTGCAGTGCATGTACAGGAATATAGGATTATTGCTCCGGAGAACAATGTTGTCAAACTCATTTCTAAAGAGTTGGTTAGCAAATTGCAACCAGTCATTAAGTGTCTAGTAGCTTAGGATCAGGATGCATTTATCAAGGAAGAACTACTAAATATTGTTTTATGGCAGCTACTGAAATGGTATACGTCTCCACAAGAACAAAGCAGCAGTGGCCATGCTTAAACTAGACTTTTTGAAGAACCCTTTGACAGACTAAACTGGGGAAGTTTATTATGGGTGTTGAAATTCCATGGTTTTTCACCAAGGTAGCTGAGATGGATGGAAAAATTCTTGAGACAGGTAGCACTACAATGTTAATTTAAAGGCAGATTGGAAGTTGGTTTAGTACAAGAGAAGGGTGAAGCAGGGTAATCCACTCTCTTCGCCTCTATTCATATTGATAGCTGAGTTGCAGAAAAAAAGTTTCAAACTGGCACAAAGCAAAGCAACAATGGATCAGGTATCATGTCTTAATACATTCACTTCTCAGATTCTTGAATTTGCAGATGATACTCTGGGCTGATGAACTTGAAGATTATACTAGCGGTCTTTTCCTTATTCACAGGTCTGCAAATCAACTACACTAAATCTTCTTTAACACAAATAGGTGGTACCCAAGATTGGAGCATGTCATTAGCAAAGGTAAGTGGCTATTCTAATGTGGATTTGCCTATTAAATACTTGGCCATTGGGTATTAAAGGATCTTGTAATGCTTATTGGCAACCTTAGCCCATGGCGTAAATGATAAGATAGCTAGCCTACAATCTTAGCACATGGCAGAACAGATATTTATAATTTGGCGGAAGACTGACCTTAACCAATAGCACCGTGACACATTTACTTCTATACCAAGCAAGTATATTCCTAATACAGAAATGGTTGATTCTTGAGAACGACAAGCTAAGAAAGGAGTTCTTATGGTTTATATAAAGAAGCAAAACCAAAGATCCTTTGGATTAGCTGCTTGGAGTAGTGTTATCAGACCTAAGCTGTTGGGGGTCTAGACCTGGCAAATATGGAGGACTTGAATGGAAGCTTGTCCAGGGTGATCCAGAGCTTGTATGGCAAAAGCTGGTTAAGTCAACCTTATTTGATAAACAACATTGGACAGAGACTAATAAAAGTAGACACTAGTCCTATATATGGAGGGCCCCATTAAGGGAATTCCTTCAGGTATGGATCGATTTATGGCTGGAAAGTGGAAAATGGTTGCACTGCTAGATTTTGGTTGGACAAATGGGCTGATGATTTTGCTATCCAATACATCCTTCTACAAGTTTGTAATTAATCAGCAAGGCCACTTTTCAGGAGCTTTGGCTACATTTCACTCAGAGAGGGGATCTGCTCTATGAGGATAATGCAGAAGGGATAGATTTTATCAAGAGGCATCCTTCAGAAGGAGAAATTATGCATTGATGTAGAAGAAGCTCAATAGAGATGGGGATGGTCCTGTCAGTTCTCAACTCATTCAACAAACCTTATGTTAGTTAATGGAGGTATGATCAGTGATGTAGCAGAAACCATTTGGAGCTCCTTTTCTGTATCCAAAGTCAGAGTTACATTCAGGCTTATTCTACATTACAAAATCAGTACAGTGGAGAGGCTAATGAGAAGAGGGTTCCATGTGAAGGATCCTAGAAGCAAACTCTATGATGAGGACGTGAGGTTAATGAGAATAGGGACCATATGCTCTTTAAGTTTAGGGTGGTCTTTCAAGTATGGGCACTCATTGTCCAGGTTGCTGAAGAATCTGCCACATGCGCACAGTGGTTTTCAATACAACCATCTGAACATTAGCTCCCCTGTGAATTGCATCTTCTTAAGAAGCTTAAGTTGATACTGGATTTAGGTAATCTAAAAGGATAGAAATTCAAGATTATTTGATGCAGAGGGGAGCCATGGCAAATACAAGAACTATTGACACGCTGTGAAAATTTGATCGTCACATGGTCCAATTATTGCAAAACCAGATTTCAGAATGTGATTAGGAGGACCGTGATGGAACTGGAGAGGGTGATTGCTGATAGCTTCAGACCTCCTTAAAATGTCTCACGTAATGCATTAGGCAGTAGAATGGATAATTGCAAAGCCATGGGAGTCCTCACCCACTTCTGTTAAACAGTTGTTTTGGCTGGTGCAAAGGATGTTTCTGACATAAGACATTCTGAGTAATTGAGTAATAGCTGATGTTAACTATGCAGATTCTCTTCATCCCATCAGTGTATTTTGGAGTTATCCAATAGCCAAATTGTTCAAGCCAATCTTTTGTTATATATATTACTCTCTTGGTTTGCTTTGTTTCTTGAAAGCTTTGTATCCTGCACTTCGGCTCCTATGTTTTTTAGGGACTATGTCTCTCTCAGTTATGTTCCTTGGGTTCCTATGTTAATATATATTGAGAAAATGTTATGTTCCCTGTTTCCTTTTTTTCAAATAAAAATATTTATGGCATCATTTAACATTTTGGTCCATGCAAAAATTATAAGCTATATTATTGAATTGATTTATGTCACGGGGTTATTTTAATAAAATAGAATTTCTTTATGCCAAGTATTACATATACAACAATACTAATGGAAGTTAGGCATGTGAAAAATAGTATATTTAAAATTCTTAAGAAAGTATATATCTAGAATTTTAAACGTTATAAAGTAGTTTCAATTGAATTCTAGAAAAATTACGTGAGGTTTTTTTTTAATAAAAAAATCTCCATTTATATAAAATGAACAGAAATCAAGTAAAAGTATTAAATTTGTTGTTTTTTAAAGTTATTTTTTTATTAATTTAGTTTTTTGTAATGCAAAGGCAAATGGTGTGTACTTACATTAAACTGCATTAACTATGAAACTTAATTTTATTAGGATGGTACTTGCACATGTTAAAACTGAGCTAATTTACAAGCATATAGAAAGTTACACAATTGTTTTTAGTGGCAAATGAGAAATTCCCCAACTTCCTTCTAATAAAACACACTTGTTATCTTCTTTTTTTTCTCTTTTCTAATATAACCTAATATTCTTGCGGAATATATAGCTTTACAATTAAAAAATAGAGTTTCATTCCGAAAGGCAATGAAAAAAGCTATTGAATTAGCTGAA
>JBBPFQ010237698.1:0-16874 GCA_037974815.1 Kaempferia elegans | reverse complement strand
CCGTCATTCTCCTCGAGCAGTCTTCCTTCTCGGCTTCTCGTCCTTTGGACCGCCGTGCGCATCCTTCTCGTCCGCCGGTGTACTCTTCCGCGACTTCTCATCCCTTGGACGCACCGAGCCAGCTTACTCGCTTCCCGTACCGTCCTTCTCATCCGCCGCGTCTTCCACTCGACTTCTTGTGTTCCTAAGCTCCTGCACACTTAAACACAAAGATTAGAAAACACATGACCTAACATAGCTTGGTCACATCAAAACCAATCTGGGGACCAACATTCGCAACTTAAATGGAATAATTCGAACAAACTTTCATAAACCCTAATTAAATTATCTCAATAAAATATATAAAAATATATTTAAAATTTAAATATTTTAATAAATTTTATTAATTCATATAAATCTATTTATATTATGTTAAATTTTTTTACTGTTTTATTTGTTACTGCTTTGTATTTTTTTTAAATTTATTAATTGCTTATTATTGATTTCATCACTATAGCATATTCATATATATTTTATTTATTGTGCTTTGTTCGTAAAGCGTGCGCTTCGTTTTGCGTTTTAAGCCCCAGGCCCTTGAGCGTTTGTTTTTGCGCCTCGCACTTTTGACAACTGTGTTCATATATGGAGGTTTCTTGTTTTGTTCCACTGTGTTAATCTAAGAGACATCTATGAAGATCTACTCTTGTTGAGGACACATACTGTTCCTTGTTCTTCTGTGTTTTTTTTTTCTCCAGTTAGAAAATTGTGTGAATTGCTGCACTATTGAATGATCTTTTTCCTTGTTCTTTCACATTATGATCTGAGTAAACATGCACCACTTTATCAATATACTTGTTCTTGTTATCTCATTGTACATTAATTTTTTTTCTTTAGCGAGTGACACCTTGGAATGTTAAAAAGTTGCGGCTTGGTGTAATGAATGGTGCCGATATTCATCCTGGAGCTACACACTACAAGGACAGGGATAGAATGTACAAGCTGCAAGCAAGCAAAGATATGCGCAATGCGATCTCAAGGAAATTGCCAACATCAAGAGCTGTCACTGCCCAACATGGAATGGGTCCAGAATCAGATTTTGAAGGCAAGGTTGTCTATCGCCATTTACAAGATGGAGACATTGTGCTTGTTAACCGACAGGTATAATCATATTATATATTGCTTTCTTAATAATCACTTTTCTCAAAATGGTGATCGAAATAAATTACGGCTTCTAGTGGCGATTAGAACTTGCATTGACTTTTCTTTATACTTTGTTTACTCAATCATTTTTTTCCTAAATCCCTTTTCCATTACTGAATCACTGATTTTCTCTAAATCCCTTTTCCATTAGTGTCATTTTTTTCCCTAAATCCCTTTTCCATTACTCAAATCACTGATTTTCTCCGAATCCTTTTTCTATTGGTGCCAATTTATTATTATTTTCACTGATTTTCAAGTTTTCATTGTTGTAATTTTTTTTTGGCATTCCTCAGTTTCCATCCACAAAATCTACTGTTTTTTAATCAACGTGTTACTGTTAGTAGTACATTTGTATTATCTTTTACTTGTAATGGATGATGACAAGCTTAGTGCCATGGGTAATACATTGTCTAGGTTACAATTTATCAGTACTGCGATGCCTGCTTACTAAAGCAAACCCGCATAATTACATTGCTTGCTTAGCGAATTGCTTGACTTGTGAAGTTGTAATTTTCGAGGTTCTCTGTTAGCTTCATCTGGTTACCTTTTATCACTTCATTTTGATGTGCATTTTGGTATGCTCTCTTGTAGGCCTTTTATCACTTCATTTTGATGTGCATTTTGGTATGCTCTCTTGTAGGTAAAACACCATGCATGTGTATTTTGAAATTCTGTATCAGGATTTCTCCAGATAATGACCTTAATAGCAGAAATGGTTAATTGTCTGTCAAGCTAACCTTGTCTAAATTATAGATGAATTCTACAGAAATTATAGGAAATGCTTTTGTAAAGAAAATCAAAGAATCTTTTAAAGAACATGTCTTTCTGTATGTTGATGAAACCCATTTTCTTCAAATTTGAAATATTTGATCCCAAGAACATTGCAAAGAGTTAAATCAGTCCTAACAACCAAGCTATCTAGGGAAGGCGCACAGGTAACTTCGATAAATTAAGGGTTATAGCATTTTGGGGGTTAAGCAAGGTTTAAGTAAAAGTTAAAATATTTGATTCCAGGCAAGTTGCAAAGAGTATAAGTAGGTCTACCAGCTGAGCTAGCTAAGTTTCATTAGCAACTTTGATGGATTAAAACTTCATAGTTTTAACTATACTATTCTAATTTGTAGCTATACAGGGGTTTAATTTCAGATCATGCTGCTTGGTACAGGCACAATTTACTGATTTTAAATTGGACTTTGCTGTTAGCATACATTTTAAATTTGTTTTTTTATTCATTTTAGTTTGTTTTTATTTTTTTGGTATGTGCACACCCTTTGTAGTTTTGCTATGTGACACTTTCACTTTGTTTTTTTTACATGATTTGATGTTGGTATTCCCTTTAAGATTAATCTAATATTTCGTGAAAGCCATTTGCATACCTTTGTTTCTTGCAAAATATCTGGTCGATTCATATAGTTCTAGTTGTTTATTGTGAACTTTTCTGAATCTACATCTGGTAGCTTTCTTTGTTCACTCTTTTCTGGTTTGTTCAGTAACCTTTGGACAATTGACATTATATTATCTTGATGTGCATTATATTATGATACCACAGTTACTGTAGAACTTTTTGAAGCATAGTGTAAAGTTTAATTGTTGCCCAAGCCTAGCTTACGGGAACATGTTTCATTTAAACGAATCTGCAACTGAATTAGAACATCAAGCAAATGGAACTGGTGACCAAAAATGAGACTACTTTGGCTACCAAGATCATTGTATCTAGATAAATTTTCTTCCCATGGACTTTTGGTTCTGCGGAAACTCTGATGCAGAAGTACAACATTCAAGAAGTTCAATACTCTTTGTATATAGCATTCAAGAAGTTTGATATTCTTTTTATTGTTTGAGAATGGGATTTTTATGGTAAATGATTTTACAACTCACGATTTCCAATGTCTAATATTTTGCAGCCTACCCTTCATAAACCAAGTATGATGGCTCATGTTGTTCGTGTGTTGAAAGGGGAGAAGACAATTCGTATGCACTATGCAAATTGCAGGTTCCATAACATGTTAATTATAATTTGGGATTTACTTTTTGGATTGGTATTCAACTTGGTAGGTATATATTTATTGTTGCAGCACCTACAATGCGGATTTTGATGGTGATGAAATGAATGTACACCTCCCACAAGATGAAATTTCACGTTCTGAAGCTCTTAACATTGCTAATGCAAACAAACAATATATTGTTCCCACAAGTGGATCCCCTATTAGAGGACTTATTCAGGTAGAGGAGTTTTATGTTTTTTTTAAAAATTATTCTCTATGAATTATTTCAATTCGATTTATTCTTTTGCAACTTGCATAAATATGTATCTGATGGGTCTTCAGGATCATATTGTGAGTGCTGTCCTGTTGACAAAGTTGGACACTTTTTTAACCCGCGAAGAGTATCATCAACTTATATATGTTTCTTGTATGCCTCCTACATCATATACTCAAAATAGATATGGTGAAAAGGCTTCACTCTCATGGTCTGAGAATGAGATTCAGCCTCTCCCCCCTGCTATATGGAAACCAATACCATTGTGGACAGGAAAACAGGTTTGTACTACATAAAACAATGCACTTTCTTTTCAAGCTTCTTAGCATGTCTATACTTAATGCAAAAGATTGGAAGAAACTGCATCAACTTTTATGCTGATGGTTTTGTTATTTTGTAGGTTATTACTGCAATCCTTAACTATGTCACACGAGGTTGCCTTCCTTTTACTATTGAAAAGAAAGGAAGAATACAAAAAGAGTATATTGGGAATGATAGTGCTCAACTTGTTTTGCATATTTACAATAATGAGCTAATACACGGAATGATTGACAAGGCACAATTTGGAACATATGGTTTAGTCCATGCGGTCCATGAACTTTATGGTCCAGATGTTGCAGGAACTCTGCTTTCTGTATTTAGTCGATTATTTACTTCCTTTCTTCAGGTACATTCTCCCAAGTTGTTTCATTGTTCTTCTAGTATTTTTTTTTTTTAAATCTGAGGCATAAAAAGTGTCTATTCTGTTTTCAGATGCATGGGTTCACTTGTGGAGTAGACGACCTTTTACTTAAAAGGAGTTCAGACATGGAAAGGGATAGGATATTAGAAAAAAGCGAAATGCTAAGTGAAGAAGTCCATAGGCGCTTTACGAGAATGAAAGATGATGATAAAGGTGTTTACTATAATTCCTTTAGTATACTGTAGGCATAATAAATTTCAACTCTATGGAAATAATTGCTATTGATGATTTCACATTCATATACTTCCCTGTCTCTTTTCAAATCACCTTAAAGTCACAAAAATATGGGTCATCTCAAACCACCTATTTGTTCATCTGGGTTGTATAAAAAAATATAAGTGATACTGATTACTAATAACTTGTGGCCTAAGATTGATACCATTTTTGCTAATATATATTTGATTCATGCAACAATTAAGAGTTTAGTTTACTGATTTACTTCTTTACATCCATGTATTCACATTCTTCATATAGTTCTGTCTTTGCATGTACAGATCCTATGAAGTTGCAAGGTGAGATTGAAAAAGTTCTACGTGGTCATGGAGAATCAGCAACTGCTCTTTTGGATAGGATGATGTCAAATGCCATGAATAGTCTGACTTCCGAGATAAATCAGACCCTCTTTCCTAGTGGACTGTCAAAGTCATTTTTAACGAACTGTCTCTCTCTTATGACGGCCACTGGAGCAAAAGGTGGTTTGGTGAGTTGTTAACTATTGTCTAATCTAACCATGATTTAAATTGTTGTTCTGTGCCAGTCAACATCTGAACTTCCATCCTGTCGTGTCATGTTTGGCAACATCCCTCCCTGACTCCCCAATTCTTCTCACGTGGGTTTAGGAACTTCAGCATGGTCCTCAATTCTCCTTCTCCTTAGTTACTTTAAGACAGTGTGTCGTTGCATCTGACAGGGCTCCAATCTAGTATTGTCTTGTTCAGGCAGGGACCAAAGCCTCAGCTTGGAACAAATTTGAAATCTTAATTCTTACCACTAGCTCAACCAATTTTACTTTGCTAATCTGTTGATGCTAAGAAATTTTCATTTCAAATCTGTTTTGTAATGCAATGGCCAATGGTATACTTAGTTTGTGGCTCTAAGCATTAACTAATCTATTTTTGTAGCAACCATAGAAGGATTCTACCATTGGAACATTTTTGTATGTTGTTGCTTATATTGCATATACGCATTGAATTCCCAAAAGCCACACTGATCTTTCTGACATAATACCATTTTTGTGTTCTTTATTTACATAATATATTGGTTATCTAAATGGATTTCAGTGTTGCTCCAATAAATGATAAAATGAGAGAAATTAGATTTGAGATGATATAGCGAAGTGTGAGGCGATCAATAAGTTCATGTCACAAAAATTATTCAATTGATTTAGATATTATTAAATATATAGCCCTGCATTGAACTTAATGTGTAGCAAGATTTATGTAGCTTACGCCAAATATTTGAGACAAACGTAGTTTTTTATTAACGTGATGATGTTGGTTATCTTGCTTGTTAATATTTCATTTCTGACAGGAATCTTGCTTTTAACTCTGTATCATCTTTCTCTTTTTGCTCATTCGTCCCTATTTTTTGTCATCTTGCTTTGAATTATCTATCTCCTACATCATTTTACACTTCTAATCTTATTTTCTTAATGAATTGTGATTTTAGATAAATCTCAATTTCTTGACAATTTGCTACAGAACTAAACACTTGTTTTTATACATCATTTTTTCTCATTATTATGGCTCACAAATGTAAACATATGCTATTGTATCTGCTAAACAATCCTATGTTTCTTATTGGTACACAAGCACCTCTCTTTCTTGTCATCTTTTTTTCCCTTGACAATTTGAGGAGTAAAAAAATTGATGTGACCTATTTATAGTGGGAATTCGATGCACAGCGAGTGGTCTAGACTTTTCTGCCAAAAAAAAGAAAAAAAGAAAAAAAGAAATAGAACTTGAAGTTTTGTAGCTCTTAACTTGCTTTGTAGATGTTGAATCATGGAAAGGCAGTTTGTATATTTGTTTGTTTGTTCAAGGAAAAGCCTTTTCCTTCCTCTATTTTCTTTGCTAACAGATGTATGTACCCTTGTAGGTCAATATGACACAAATATCTTCTTTGTTGGGCCAACAAGAATTGGAAGGGAAACGGGTGCCACGCATGGTATCCGGTAAAACTTTACCTTGCTTTCCTTCTTGGGATGTTTCAAGCCGATCTGGAGGCTTCATTAGTGATCGTTTTTTGACTGGTCTACGACCCCAAGAATACTATTTCCACTGCATGGCTGGGCGTGACGGGTATATTAATAATTATATTTTATGCAATTCAAACCTTAGTGGTAGCATCTCAGTAAATTTAATTTATTTAGGATACTTTTCGAATTCATCTTTTTTCCTTCTTTATCTAATATGCTTCTATGAATATAGGTTATATAATAAATGATAATAGTTTTCATTTGGACATCAATTCTTATAAATTGAGTGCACAAACAACCCTATGTCATGGTTGTGTATTCGGAACCTGTGTTCTTGATGCCTACCTATACATGAATGTATTCAATGAATTCAATTTTCCTAACAAATTAATTAATTTACAATTATATAAATCTCGTGAACATCCTGCTTTTTAATTTATCTTCTTGATATATTTTCACATGTTGACCTATATGTACTTGCAGCTTGGTGGATACAGCCATCAAAACATCGCGTAGTGGGTACTTGCAGCGGTGCCTTGTCAAGAATCTTGAGTGTCTGAAAGTCTCATATGATTATACAGTACGAGATGCCGATGGTTCTGTTGTCCAATTCATTTACGGGGAAGATGGAGTTGATGTTCTCAAGTCAAGTTATATTTCTGAGTTCAAAATGCTTTCTGATGTAAGTAATTACGTTCCGTAGCTCCTATGCATGTTCTTTATGTTTAGTTTTCAGCTATGTCTAATATAACGATCTCTAATTACAGAATCAAAAAGTCGTTTTGCAAAAGTTTAATGACCAAATGGTGGATGCCACTTTGGAAAAATCAAATATTTTTATAAACAAATTGCCAAGTTCTCTGAAAGAGGGTGCAGCTGATTTTATTTCTAAGAATCAAAAGAGGTCTCCTCATCAAATTAAGAAAAAGACCTTTATGAAGTTAATGAAGCATAAGTACCTCACAAGTCTTGCTGATCCGGGTGAGTCTGTTGGTGTCATTGCCGCACAGTCTGTTGGAGAACCATCAACACAAATGACGTGAGACATCTAACTTTGTTCGATAAACTTTTACGCTGCTTTTTTATTAAAATTATTTTTAGTGAGAAATCAAATTTTGCTCAACATTTTTGAAAATATTTCTCTAAGATTGTAGGAAACTACAAATTAGGAGTGAAGTTGCATTTAACAATACACATCCATTTCATGATTGTACTATAACTAATGTTTAATGTATTTACTGCTGGAGTTTGCAAAATATCATTAAGATTATGAACTTGATGGTATCCATTATCGCCATATGGTACATCATAAGAAATTATAAATTCTCGTTTACAGGCTTAATACATTTCATTTGGCTGGCAAGGGAGACATGAACGTTACACTTGGAATACCCCGTTTACAAGAAATCCTGATGACTGCTTCAAAGGATATCCGAACTCCTCTCATGAACTGTCCCCTACATGCTTGGAAGACGAAGTAAGTGAAGAACCTCAGCCCTGGTGTCTTTAACTAGAAGTAATCAAGTGTGAATGTTCTGAAATGGATTTTTTTATAAATGATACGATGATCTATCTATCATCTTTTGCAGAGATGACGCTGAACGTCTTTCTGCCAAGTTAAGGAGAGTCTATGTGGCTGATGTTGTGGAGAAGATGGAAGTCTGCACTGTTCCATTTTCCATTTATGGGAATGAGATCGCAACTATTTATAAGCTGAAAATGACTCTTTATCCAAGTGAACTCTATCCGGCCTTTTATGAGCTAACATTAGAAGATTGCATGGAGGTTATTAAGACAGCATTTGTCGATGCCATGGAAGAAGCCATTACAAAACACTTGGATATGATACACAGGATCAGCGGCATCAATGTTGCTTCCGGCAAAGAAGAAAATGATTTCGAGGAAGGGTTTGAGGAGGATGAATCTAGAAACGTAGCAACGACTGCAGAGGCAAACACTGATGGTGGCAATGGTCGTGATGACGACGACGACGATAGTGATGATGATGATGATGGAACTGGTGCTAAAAAGTCAAAACAAGCACGTGATGAAGTGGAGTATGAGGATGGTATCGAGAATGAGAAGTTTGCCGCAACAGCAGGTGAGCATGATGATGAGATCCGATCAGGATTTGAGAGTGGAGTTGATCAGCTTGAAGAAGATGAAGATTATGTTATGGGAGGTGAAAACCCTCCCGATTCAGACACAGACACTGAAGCTCCTGAAACTCCGAGTAAAGGGCATTCTACACCCACGTCAGTTGATAGCAAGAAGAAATCAAAATTCACAAACAAAGGAAAGGAGGAAAGCGTATCTAAAGCTGAGTCTACTATTGTGTCAAAAGATAGAACAAAGAAATCAAAAGGGAAGAGTGAAAAATTAGAGGTGAAAAAGAATGTTAATAAGCCCAAAAGAAGCAGCAAGAAAATCAAAAGAGCAATATCTTGCAAATTTGAGGGATTGGACTTTGAGGTTCAGTTTGTCTTCAGAAAGGAACCCCGTATTCTGTTGGCTGAGGTACTTTCAACTTGAGACAACAAAAAGTTGTGATTTGTATATTGTCTGTTGTACTTTCTGGAAGTTCTAAATCATTTCCTCTGTGCAGATTGCGCAAAAGACATCAAAGTGTGTGTGCGTGAAGCAATGCAAGAACATCGACAAGTGTACAGTGAAAGAAAATAAAAACAATACTGATCCATTCACACTGCAGATCGCGGGAGTGGACTTTGCTACACTTTGGAATTTGTATGAGCATCTGGATGTCAATCAAATTTATTCGAACGATGTACATGCAATGCTCAACACATATGGTGTAGAAGCAGCCAGAGCAACCATCATCAAGGAGGTCACTGATGTGTTTGGGCTATATGGTATAAATGTAAACATCCGGCATCTGAGCCTAATTGCCGATTTCATGACCTTTCACGGTGGATACCGACCTATGAACAGACTTGGTATGGGTGGGTTCAACACTTCGCCCTTTGGTAGGATGACATTTGAGACTGCAACCAAGTTCATTGTCGAATCAGCTTTACACGGGGAAGTGGACACATTAGAGTCTCCATCAGCCAGTGTATGCCTTGGCCAGCCAGTCAAATATGGAACTGGTTGTTTCGACTTGATGCAGAATTTGCATATGTGAAGACTTCCCCACTACTATTTGTCATTGATTGGCTGTCCTATTGTATGTTTAGGTTGGTAACTATCATAATCATATCGAAAGGCACATGCTTCATTCTGTATGATTGTTCTTTTTGATAGAAATATCTGAGCGTTTCTTTTTGAAATGAGGCTTGTTGTTGATATGGGTCTTGATTTCTCGTAAGTTATAATATTTCATCACAGTAATAGATATTATAATGGGTCCGTTGATATGGGTTGAACTGAGGCTTCTTGTTGATATGGCTTGTTGTTATTACAAGTAATCACAATAATGTAATGTGTTGTTCACTCTTTCAAAAAGGAACACTGTAGCTGGAGATCAAAATGGTTTAGATGACACACCCAAAACATAAAAGCTTTTATCGACCACGTTCACTATGTAGTTAATAAAGTTTTCAAACACAATGACTATAACATTACTCTGTTGTGAAACTATTATAATACTAAAATTTTGAGCTGATCTTTGCCATTTTGACTTGAGCTCTAAAAACTTCAGTGTCATCTGCACATAGATCCAGTCACAAATCTTGTCCAACTGGAAGAGAGCAACTCTTATGGACTTTTTCATGATAATCATGCCAAAACATGCCCAAAAGCCAACTACGGATCCCATGAGAATGAAGGCATAATCCAGAATGGTTTCATGATTATCACCATCTTCATCATCTGCTGCTTCAGATGGTGAATGATTAGCTTCACCACAAAGGGCCTTGTCGCTAGCATAGATACGAGCTGTTGAAGGTTGAAAATTGACCTCCTGTTGGATTCTTCCTAACAAGTGTTGGCAGAGATTCATCATCTGCCACATGAATGATATCCTGGTGTATACCAAGTTAGAAGTTGAGCATGAGGAGCACCTCCGAGTTGTTCACGAGATTGTGAAAAGAACATTTGTTTGTCAAATTAAATCAGTGTTCCATTTGGCCACTAAGTGTTCTCTTTCTAGTACCAGTAGTCTCCAAAGGATGATATTTCTATTAATCCACAGAAAATAGAGGTGATCATTAAATGAAGACAACACAAGATAGTGTAGGTCAGTAATTTTTTAGGACTTCTAGGTTATTATCTCTTCGTTGAAGAAATTCCTAAGATACCAACGCCCCTGACTCGACTCTAGTGGCGAAGAAAGGGATGAAGTCAACTGAGATAAATTTTTGCAAGATAAGTTTGCGAGAGCTAAAGCTCCCAATGATGAAGATGGTTTTGTTTTGTACATCAATTGGTGGTAAAAGGCGATTCACGCCCCTAACACCACCTCCAACCCGTCCCAGGGCCAACACGAATGAGGTAAATCACGGAGGCTATTAGCCCAAACAGTGACTAGTGCATAAGGGAGGGCAGACACCTGAATTTGCCAGGATTTGACCCCCGACCTCATTGGTGACAACATCTCATGCACTAGCCATCAGTTCATCTGTGGGAACTTTGTTTTGTACATCAATGCTTCTAAGGGATGAGGATTTTGTCGATGCCTATGCCTACTAACAGCTTAAGGATCATGAGTGTAACTACTGTATTCATGACAGAGAGCAAGCAAATGTTGTTTTCCCATGAAGATCTCATTTCACTATTTATACAAGGTGACCTTTGAGATCTTCACTGTCGATGCTGAAGATGTTTCCAAGTAGGAAGTCCAAAATGAAATTTTGGACCACCTGAGAATTGCAGTGTCAGAGGTAATTAGCTAGTCAATTTCAGAGCTAATTCTAGTGGCAATTGCTCAACTTGGCTTCACATTTTAGTGCCACTTGTAGCACAATCACATGTGGTGCTAGTGCAACATATTAAAACCAACAAGTCAGACGATCGTCGCATTCATATCATGAGCAAAGAGGATCATTATCTCAAATCCCACAACAAACACATAAAAGATCTAGACCACAATCATTAATCAGTTATCAAAAACTACATTGATTCAACAAATCATAACATTATTTTTTTCTACAGCTAGTAGCATATAATTAAGGTGCAGAGGTCCTATTTGCTGTGAATCTTTCAATTATCAAGCTCAATTTTGCCATTTGGACTTCAACTTTGCAAACTTTAGTGCGAGATTCACATAGATCCAGTCGTATATCTTGTCCACCATCTGGAATAGAGTATCTCTTATCGACTTTTTCAGTATTATGATGACAATGTATGCCCAGAAGCCCACTATAAATCCCATCACAATGAAAACAAATTTCAGTAATGTTTCAAGCTTTCCACTGTCTTCTTCATCTCCTGCTTGAGGTGTTCGAGCTTGATGACAGGCTTCATCACAAGGACACTCTGACACTGGCACACCACAAAGATCCTTGTTACCAACATAGATTGAGGGGTCATTAAAGGTTGAAAATTGATTGCCTGTTGGGATTCTTCCCGACAAGTAATTGTACGAGAGATTCAAATGGCTGAGAAAGTCTAGCATAGATAAGGTTGGGGGAATGACTCCTATGAAATTGTTCATGGACAAGTCTACAGATTCTAACTCTGTCAAGACACCAATATTTTCTGGAATTCTACCTGTCAAGCGATTGTTAGACAAGCTTAGGAAGCGCAAACCAAGGAGATTCATAATCTCTTTTGGGATCTCTCCGGAAAGTTTATTGTGTGATAGGTCTATGCTTGTTACAAGTGCGAGAATTGTAGTGTACTCAATGGTTAGCCCTTTTGCATTTATCATCATCTTATCATTGGGGGAATACCGACTCGAATTCATTTTTGTTGGTGACAAAGGATGACCTGAGTTCATACACTGAATAGTATTGCCGGTGCATGCATTGGAATAGGTATAATTGTTTTTGGCGAACATTGCACTAAAATTTCCTACAGATGGAGGTATCCTACCAGAGAGACTATTGAAAGAGAGATCCAAAACTTGTAGAGAAGTGAGATGTCCTATATTCTCTGGGATGATACCAGTGAAAAAATTTGATCTTAGACTTAAGAACTTCAAAGATTGGAGGTGTTCTCCTACCCATGTAGGTATTTCACCAGAAAATTTATTCTCACCAAGATCAAGAGTGAGCAACCGGTCACAAGTTTTCAGGAAAGAAGGAAATCGGCCAGAGATGCTATTGTTGTTCAAATGCAACGACTGCAAAAAGAACAAGAATACACTTTTGCATTGTGGTAATCTACCAGATAAGTAGTTGTTAGACAAATCAATGACAATTAAGGAAGTTAAATTGCATAAGAAGGCCGGAAAACTACCATTGATATGATTATTAGACAGTGTTAAGATTTGAAGGTAGTTTGCATTTGCTAAGCTCGATGGAATTGGTCCTTCAAACAAGTTGTTGGAAAGATCTGTAAATGGAGAAAGGGTAGAAGGCAATGGACCATTCAAATTATTTGAGCTTAAGTCTAGATTTTGAAGTGAAACTTCTGAAATGAAATTCGAGAACCAAAGTGGAATTGTTCCCGAGAGTCCTGTACCAGAAAGATATAGTGTATCCAAGTGTGTTTGGGACCGAATCCATGACGGAAACATACCTCCCAGATGACAAAAGCTCATATCGATTATATAGGCACTGAAAGGAGCATGCCAATCATTTGATGGAGCTACATTCAAGGAATTGAAAGACATATTCAAATGCATCAAGTTCGTAAGTCGGAAAAAATGAGCTTCAGTCATGTTGCCTTGCATAGAATTTGAAGAGAGGTCTATTTCCTCTAAGTGAGCCAATAATCCAAAGTTTGTTGGAATAACTCCACTCAATTCATTGTCAGCAATGAGTAAGGATGATAGCATAGCTCCTTGTGGACAATTAGATAAGCCATCAAGTAGATCGGTTAACTCTCCGTTGAGATCATTTATCGACAAATGCAGTTTGCTTAGGTGACATAGGCCACCAAAACTCTTCGGTATTTCTCCTGTTAAATGGTTCTCTGATGCATCCAAATACCACAAGGTAGGAATTCTACCAATCATTTTCGGTATTTGCCCACTGATAGAGTTGACATGTAAATCTAAAACTAACAAATTTTGAAGTTCTCCGAGACTTTTTGGTATTTCACCAGAAATATTATTTTCAGAGATATCCAATTCCTCCAAGTGAACAAAATTACCAACAAATTTGTAAGGTTTCCGAGGTTCAATGGTATCTCTCCTGTTATATGGTTATGAGACAAATCAAGATACTCCAAATGGACAAGTTCCCCTATTGCTCTTGGAATATCTCCTGTTATTTGAGTGTTTCGCATACTTAAATGTCTCAATCTCGTGCAGTTCCCTAATATCCGCGGAAATCTTCCATATATGTCATTCATTTCTAATGATAAGAACTCCAATTGGCGCGGAAGGCTCCGAAACATTGTTGAAATTTCTCCAGATAATGAATTCCAGCTCAAATCTAGATGTTGCAACATCTTGCTAACGTTCTTCATAATTATAGAAATTTCTCCTTGCAACTTATTATCAAACAAAACTAACTTCCTCAAATTATGTAGAGCTCCCAAAGCAACTTGTAGTCCCATGAAATCAAGAGTACCAAGGCCACTCCGAGATAAATCAAGTTGTTCTAGGTTGCTAGCATTAGACAACCACCTCATCGTGGAATCACTGATGTTCCATTCATATTGAAAGAGATCGAACACGACGATGGATGTGAGTTTGAAGGCGGGCAAAGGAGATGGAACCGGCGGGAGCATTGCAGACTTCAAAAGTAACACTTGTAGAGTAGGAACTAAATTAATTTGGTGGAGCCAAGAGCTTGCTCTATAGAGATTCACACAACTCATGTCGATATATCCTAGAGAAGTCATGTGGGAGAGCCAAATCAGATCATCTGAACTTAGTATCGAATATGAATTGCAACATCCAAGGTCAAGGGAATGGAGTTGGGAAAGGTTCCCAAGTTGTGGAGGAACTGATCCGATAAACAATGCATTTGACAGGTTGAGATATTCCAAGTGCACAAGTGAGGCAATCATGTTTGGCACAGTGGCAGAGAAGTTATTCAAGCTCAAATCCAAGTATTTTAAGTACTTCAATTCAGCCAAAGAAGTGTTTACCTTGCTCACACCGATAATTTCCTCCAGTGGATCATATTCATAGGGATAGTGCAGGTCAAGACTAGTCACATGACTGGTAGAACTGTCACAAGAGACTCCTCTTCACTTGCAACAGTTATGGCCGATCCAGGAAGATAACCAATCGGCAGAATCATACATGTCAGATTTGATGGCAAGCAAAGCTCTCCTTTCAGTTTCTAAGCAATTGTAGTCCACTTTTTCTTGTTGGTGATCGTCACAACATACTCTTACAAGTAGTAAGGCAATTAAGACAACAATTGCTTTCTTTGAGGGATTAGAAATGCTCTTGAAATAGCACACAGGAGCCATTTATCAATTGATTCCCCCTTTAGGAAAAAGGGAAAGAGTAGCTAAGTTGGAGGAAAGACTTTCTATTGTGTATATATAATGTAAAAATAATGTCTATTTTCGATTAGAAAATTGAATGAGTCAAGTTAGGCAACTAGAAGAAAGGTCTAACAATAGCTAAGTATTCATGGACAAGAAATTCCCAACAAAGTCATCTCCATCTCTAGTTTCCATGTGAAATAGTTAGATTTGGGCACAAAGATTTGTATACCAATTAAGACATTGTGGTGCATGCTTTGAGGAAATTGAAACACCCTTGCAACCTTTGCCATCCGCCATTTCTTGTATGACACACAAGAATAAAACTCAAACGAAGGGTCTCACATGGACTTTTCTATGAATACGAGTGAAAGTCCTGTTTCAAATAGCCAAGCATAATTGCATATTGATTAGGGTGGTGGTGGAAAGTTTTTGTTTCCTCCTGACATACTGAATGACTTCACCATTATTGGAGCATTACTTTATATGTATCTTGTTAGGGCCGAAGGATAAATGATCATTGACTTGTGGCATTTATGAAGGTCATACGGACCTCGGATGTCCCACACGGTTGGCTTCACAACTATGTAGAGAGGTAAATTAAAAATCAAGTAAATCACCACATGAGAGGAATTTCTGTTAACTTTGCCGGGAATCGACCCTTATCCATTTCTATAAATCTACTATGTGGTGACTGTTCGATTTTATTATTCCATATTAGGTGAGTTTATTTGTAAGTTAAATATGTGAATACAATCCGACCTTTTAAAGTGATCTAACTTATGTTTATTGGGTTCGCATTATTGAATACGGGTTTAATGTGTAGATCCCTTTAACCAATCCATTATTATTTATGAGCTAATAACAGATTGGATTCCTATGCAAAGGGGAGATCCTTACGGGTTTAGGAATTCAATCTTGACATAATTTCTTGTTTCCCATTGACAAGAAGCTTTTCGACGCTGTCATCCACTGAGCTCCTTAATTTGAAGACTTTCCTTCTCCTTTCCGTTGCATCTTCTTTTATAAGGATCAAGACAACGACGTTAAGGAGAAGGATAATGACTCTTCAATCATGTTCGTTGTCGATTTATTTAAGCTTATTTGTTATGACATATTATATGATGAAACTAGATCTTCTCGTTCTTGTTTTTCCTATTTGAATTTTTATTTCGGTTGTTTAGAATTCATACAGTTTAGGTTTTACAAGAATCTAACATATGGTATTAGAGTTAGGTTCTGTCTCGTCGTTTTCATTGGCAATAATGTTTGAGTTTTTTTGTCGATTTATTTGTATGCTAGATTAAGTTTTCCTAATATAATATAATTTTTAATCGTTAAAAATTATATAAGAGAAAATTAGAATATACTTCTTTTTTAAAATATTTATGTTTATGTGAAGAACATAAAGAACGGTGGAAATCATCACAATTTAATCTAATTTTAGTTAAAATTACAATGGTTCAATCGATTATTTTGATCGACCAATTAACTATTAAGTCTAAAATAACAAATAGAAACCATTGGAATTTTTTCTCAATCGGCCTTAAACTTGTGAGTATGTCAAATTTTAATCAATTAAATTTATTTTAATCGATTGAATTTGTTTTTAATCAATTTTAATGAATTGAGTTTTAAATTTACTATTTCTTATTTTCGTCACCAAGAAATATTAATTGCTGTTTTCAAATGAAACAGTTTACGTGAAACGCTATGTCATAATTTCTTCATTGAAACAGGAAACGAAACGAGGAAAAAAAAATTACTATTTCTTCTTTGAAATAGTAAATGAAAAAAAAAATATTTGTTATTGAAACAGTACATAGAAATAAAAAGTTTCTTCTTTGTTAGTTAAAACAGTAAAGTACATTAATTTTTTTAATATATGAATAATTAATAAATTAATTAGTATTAAATAATAATTAAATTATATAACTTAATGGAATCTTTAGCTTCTTAAGATAGAGTTCTATACATAACCATGTATCT